>VXBI01013600.1:2635-64129 GCA_013397375.1 Toxostoma redivivum | reverse complement strand
GGGGGGGGTGGGGGAAAAATTCCTCTGCAAAATTTGCCAACTGGTTTACCGAGAACAGAGCACCGAGCTGCACATTAAAAGAAATGCCATTTCTATATGCTTGAAATCATCTGTATAGAACAGCACATCCCAGCTCCTCTGCTCTGATGGGAAAAGTCAGAGCTCTCTGAGGAAGCAGCAGTAGCCCCAAGGAAAAAGCTACCAGTTATGCAATTGCTGCCCATGCACCCGCAGACGGCCGTCTCACCCGCACGCAGAGGAGATTTTGTCTCTTTCCCTTTGAATTTACACATCTTCTTCAACATGAAAAAGGCAGCTTGACTGTATTTAAAAGATGCACCAGCTATTCGATATCTCAGAAATGCAGACCATTTAATTAAGTACCTAAATCTAAATTTAGCACAGCTAGTTTAGCTGCTCGAGTTCAAATACATGGACTCTGATGCACCTACAGTACATATGCTCAGATACATGCAAGCACCAGTGAAAACTTTTTGGGTGGTTTAAAGCTGGAGACTCAGTCTGGTATATTCTTGTTTCTTTTTCCCTCTTCTAGTAACAACACATCAAATTGTTAATCAAGGTTTTGATTCTCCAGCTAATGCTTTTCTCCTCTCATAATTCCTATCTAAAATCATGAGTACATCATAAAAGATACTGCCATGCTTTGCATTACACACTTAGGTCAAGTTTTTATCCATACAACTCATATACAGATTAACTATGTAATATATATTTATTAGTCTTCTGTACAGAAATTCTATTGATTTCTTGCCCATCAAGAGTACACTACTGGACTGCAAACTACCGAGTTTACAAAGGGATTACACAGTCTTACTCTACTCTAAAACTCCACCTTTCTTTTTATATCCTCCCAGACGTCAGACTGTGAGTTTCTCACCCCATTAAATAATAGCAAAGATGAAAAGCAAAATATCTAAAAAACACAAAGAACAAACACCTGCTGAGGCTCCACCACAAAAAACCTGTGCTTAACCTTAATAAGATTTAAGTGTGTATCCAAAGTTAAGAGTATCTTGAAGCCCTTCAGGTGACTTACATGTGTTTAAATCTCATAAAAGTTAAGCACAAGCTTAAGTGCTTTTTTGAATCAAAGGTACACCACTGCAAGACCAGAGAACATCATCTTCTGGCACCACCTGTACTTCTGTTGGAGGTGACTATTGCTCCCACCTGAGGAGTGGGCAGCACAGGGGAGTGAGTACCAGCTTCCTGGGCACACCATTTTACCAGAAGTCCCCTGAAATACCCCAGTTAAAGCTCAAGGCCTCATTTTTCAAACCACAAAGACCTGCCCAATCAGCATATTGCAAAGGTTCCCTTTGCCTCTTGAATTCTCAAACCCACAAGCCTGATAAGCTGTTTGGGACTCCAAATGGTAATAAAAATACAAGTGCTGGGAGAGACCAAGCACTGAGAGCTGCCTCCAGAATGGTACTGAGATGGTGTGGTGGGTGGTTCAGCTGAGTGTGCTCACACAGCGAGCAGCAAGCTCACCCTGGCATCAGGATTGCTGGCTAATGAGTGTCCCCTCAAGGGTTTGCTCATCCCAGGCCCAGCCACTTCCAAAAGGAGTGTGAGATGCCCAGGAAGCTGCTGGTCTTGTCCACCTGTGAGCACCTCCAATGGAAGAACATCTAAGACTCCTCTTAAAGGCTCAAAAGCTTTGCACTGCACACACATGAACAACATGACCCACCTGCCCCTATGCCAGAGAATGACTCACACCACCTTGCTCCAGTCAAGAACAATAAGAAAAGCAAGTTCCAGACTTTTGTGCTGTTTTTAAGAACAAAAGGCTGGAAATCAAAGTAAAGGAAGCACCATGCTTGCCAGCAAGAGAGCATCACCAGAATTTGGAAAGCAGGAAGAGAAACAAAAGCAACGAAGGCCATTTTCCCCCTCCCCAGCTTCCTGCTACCCCAAGAACGAAAAGGGAAGAGAGAAGAGTTGTCAGGTAACATCAACATCGCCACAGATTTTCTTTCAGCTGCTTACCAGTGTGGCTCCTTTTATGTACCATTAGCACATTGGGCCCAATGCAAACCATGCCACAGACGTCACATTTCAGTTTACCATTCGGAAGCCGGATTCCTCCCTCGCTTGATAGCTCCTGGATCTTTCTGTTATCCACCATCTCGTTACTCCCAATGAAGGGATCTTCCAGGCTGCTTCCTCCATCATGAGCTCTGATAATATCTTCATGAATCAGGGGCTTCCTGTCAAATTCCTCATCACTTTGCATTTCTAGCTTTACTGAATTTGCTGAAATGAAAAAAAAAAATTAAGTTCAACGTGTGTATTTTTCAAGTTCCCAACTACTAATATCATGATAAACTTTTTACTGTTATCAATATTAAATCACAGCCTTGAAGCTCATATCATCATGAGGGTCTCACGGTGGTGATGGCATCACAAGTTATAAGTGCTTATTTTTTTAAGTCTTTGTTTTGGTTTGGTTTTTTCCCAATTCCTGATTTCTATCTAAGTTTAAGAACTCAGGTACAGTGTGACAGAGACAGCTGACAAAAGTTGCAGAGAGAGTTGCAGGAGGATTAAGAACTGACCTCCTGCTTCTCCACTTGAACCACAAGAGTTGCCTTCTTCTCAAGGAGCCAAAGCCAGAGTTGCTCTTCCAGGCAGCCCTAACCCTGCCCAGTGCCCCGAGAGGCAAGGCTCCCAAAGGCACAGCACAAGGAAACAAAGCAGGATTGTTCCAAATGCAAAGATCTAGTGAAGCCAGGCTCGTGGGCTGTGCCAGTAATCTCCAAATCACCCTGCCTGCACGGACAGGTTCCCCGATGGAGGGGAGACCAGTCTCTGGATGAGCCTCCAGTGCTTTTTTGCTCCCACCTTCTGATTCACATCCATGGGACACTGCCAAGGCAAACAGGGCTGCAAGACCTACACTGCTGGATTATTTATATTTGCAAGCAAAATACATGCAGTTGAAGGCACCTTTCACATCTGCCTGGTGAGACTGGCGGGCTCACTGCTGATTTCTGTGATCCTCAGGTGACAGGATAAACCTCCTCTAACCATTGAGAGTTTGTGGGATCAGCAAGCCTTTAAAGCAAACAAATGGGCCTGGCTTTTTCACACAGAGGTGTCAGTGCAGGGGTATTGTAATCACCAAATGCCCCCATTTCAATGCCCCAAGAGTTGGCTGAACCTGCTGAAAGGCCCATCCCAGAGTCAGAGCCTCCATCCACAGTGTCAGCCAGAAGGCAAGCCCACGTGTCTGCTTCCCTAAGCCTTGATCCTGCTGAGGGGTTTAACAAGGAGGTGATTCAGCCTTCATATCTAAGCAGTCTTTGACCTCGGTACTAAGGCCATTGGCACGAGTGCTGGTGACAGCAGCAGACCTGGAGCACAGATCTATGCCCTGGACCTGCCTGGTGTCACCAAATTCTCACTCCTTGGCAACTTTCAAGGGGTCCCCATCCAGGAACCCAATGCCAATTATAACTAAATACTGTGAGGCATCACACTCTCAAACAGCTGGCCTGGAAATATCTGGAAAAAAAAAAGCTACTATTTAGAGTTCCTCCTTCATCTTCCTTTCTTCCCCTTCCCAGAAAACACAGAGTTCAGAGACTGATGATGCTGAAACTCTAAATCACTGCTGTTACTTCCAGGGAAAGCATAATGAACAGGGTACAGCAACCAGAGACCAAGTGAGATGTTCCTTTTTAATCATAAAACTGTTGAAACATCTTTCACTACTCATCAAGGCACTAATGGGAGCTAAGAAATGAAAAGGAAGTACTATTATGGCAAAGCCTATCCAGAGCAAGGACACTGCTGCATCAGATCACAGCAGACCAGTATCAGCACAGGCACCACCATCCAAATGGTAACTACAAAATATTTGAGTGCATCACTTACAGAAAGGAATTAATATTTTTGTTGCCACAGAGATGCATTTATTGTTGTTAAAAGAGTAAAAACCAGCCCAGACTGAAAGGTCAGCTAGGATGTGGCCCCAGGCAGTGCCCTGGGTAGAAACAGGTCAAGAGGAGGCAGTTTGCAGGGGGAGCAGGAGGGGACTGGACCCACCAGGACAGCAAGACAAGCCATGGGAAGCCATCCTTCCCTGGTGCCAACAGTTTTCTGACTGAGAGGATCTACCCTTGTGGAGGGGCTGACCAGAAAGGAGGAAGAACAGGAGCTCTGGCAGCTCCTGGGCTGTCAGGGAGAGAGCTAAAGTGCCAGATCCACCTCCCCATGAAAAGCACACACTGGTGATTTATGGACAGCCCACTTTCAGAGCAAAGGAATGGCAGTTCCCTCTAATAATAGCAGCCTTTCGGGGTATTCAGCAAGTCTGAGAATGAAGCCCAAAGAAACAGTTTACTGGCTTTAGGAGCAGGATTTAATATACTCAGCCACACAAGTAGCCAGAGCAGAGCCAGAAACAGTGCCCTGTGTTCTTCATCTAAAACCCCAGGTTACTGCCACGAGCCTGCACACTGTCCTAGCATAGTACTGCACAAAATATCCAAAAGCCACATGCCAAATGTGCATATTTACATGTACTCACAAGAGAAAGTCTTGAATCTTACGTGTCTTCTTACACATATAAATTTTTGTCTGTTTCTCTGATTTGGAATAATAAACACTTGAATGCAGTTAGTGCTGAGCACCACGACTTACCATTCACAGCTGTGGAGCTCTGCCTGCTCAGCACTCAAGACTGTGAGAGCTTACAAATGGGAAGACCACTTACTTTATCTTCCTTCCCCTAGCTTCTCTCTGCTCAATGACGCTTTCATGCAACAGGAGAAGGAGCACGACCAAGCAGCATGAGCTGTTTGCTGGAGCACAACCTCCCCACACACACAGAGCTCACAAAGCCCAAGGAACTCATGCTGCATCCTTCAAAACATCCCAGCTATCCTACGAGCTGTGCAGGCTGTTTGCTCTCCCTCCTTCCCTCACCTTCATGCACACGGAGCCCTGCCAGTGCCATTTTCAGAAACCCTCTGGCAGCTGTGGAAAGGTTTCCTCCAGCTGGGACCAGCCACAGGTCTCCAAGGAGGGGAGCAGGGATCTCCTCTGCTCGTTGTAAGGGCTTTGCTAATTAGGTTATCTCCTCTGCCTTACATCATACAGGTGGATATATTAGCCTGTGTGGTAGCTTGCATACAAACAGGCACTTAAATTGCATGTAGTTTGTTTTCTCTGTTCTCAGCCAGCCTCAGAAGCTGCAATCATTTAGTAGTGGCACCGTCTTTGTTTTCACCTACAGCACTGAGGGAGCACAATGAACTCTCCTGTAAAGAGATGTTCAAGGGATGTTGATGGCTCCACATCAAATTTCACCCTCTCTTCCCTTGCCTTTCTTGTTCACATGCTTGATAAAAGCATAAATAAGTGGATTTTGTTGTGGTTTTTTAATGTTTTTGGGACATTCCTAAAAAAAAAAAAAAAAAGACAGCAAAAGAGATAGAGATAAAACTGTAATCCATCTCACTGCAAAAGCATGAACTTGAAGTCAACCCATTTCCCTCCAGTTAATATATGTTCCTTGTACTTTTTCCAGACTGGCAAAACACCTTGTAGGGAAAAACATAAGACAAGCAGCAAAAAAACTTCTACCTGGGAATACTAATGGCACATATTCGCCAGTCCATACATTAATGTTGCTTTCTTTTTAATTTTTCTTTATTTCTGGGGGTTTGGTGGGTTAATATTTTTTGGGTTTTTTTTTTGTTTGTTTGTTTTGTTCAGCACACAAATCAGCTGATCCTGAATCACACTTTATCCTGAGTGGCCAAATTGAATACAATTATTGTTAATGTCTCATAAGTGCCAATTAAACTCCAATTCCCAGTTAAACAGTTTCTTGGGAACTTTTCCATACAAAAATATTTCCTTCACCCACAAATTAGCATGGCTACAAACCAGAAGTTGGAAGGTCCACCTAAAAAAAACATTCCTGATATTTCACCCTCTGGCATGGAAATTTTTCCCTCAAAAGTGAGATCGGGGGGGAAAAACATTCTTCTGAGAGATGTGATCCCCAGGTGGAGTGTAAATGAAAGCACTGGACATCTTCTTAAGCAAGCAATAAGAGTGCAATTCCCACTAAGAAACAGAATTCCTCCTGTCCAACACACCAGGGAGAAGGCAGCAGGGCTGTATCCCTCTGTCTCCTCCACTGTCTGCTGTCCTAGGTCAGTGCTTATTTTATCTGTGGCCTTGGACAGCCAGGCTGGCCACTGTCACCGAGGGTTTGTGGTCTGCAGCTGGAGGTTGGCCTTTCCTGGCAGCAGCCAGGCACCACCAGCCCCTTCCTGCTGGCCCCAGAGCAGCAGCAAGTCAAGCCAGACCCCTCAAGGCCTCCCACGCCTCTTCCCCCATCACCCTTCCTCTCTCCAGCAGGAAACAAAGCTTTGGCCCAGCCTCAGATATTCATCCTTGAGGAGTCAAAATTCAAACCTGCCGCCCCCAAGGAGCCTTGGATGGCTCCGTGGGTGAACACAGGGAAGGACATCGACAGACACAACGTGGCCAGAGAGTGGGTGCCAGGTGGGGCACCAGAAATCCCAGATCTGCTCCAGGTTCCCTGTCCAGAACACAACAAAAAGCAGTATTCAAAGCCCAGATACTGTGTCTGTCTGTACACTCAGATGTAAAGAGATTATGAAATTAGTATTTCCCTCTGGAAAATGAGGCTGAGCTGTAACTACAGCAGCACAATGACAGGCAGCTACAGCACAGCCTAGTCCTGTCAGTGGTCAGTGACACCATCTATTTTAATCTTGCACCTTTCCTAGGCAGTGGATTAATGACATTGCTAATTGGCAGCTACAGACAAATAGAAAATGACCCAGTTTCTAGCAGGTTTTGAACCGAATTGTTACATATCAGAAGCCTTGGAGTTGGTGTCCATATGCTATTAAACTCCCTGTTTCTACACTATCAAAAGCACTCAGCAAGGGTGAGTGTAATACAGTTAATTTAAGAACTGGAATGGCAAACCGATGAGTGTTTTTTAAGATGAAAATTAAAGGAGGAGGGGGGAAAACCCTTCTGTCTGGATGGATTTTGAAAGTTCAAGGTAAGGAATGCCAGAAGCTGGAAACAATGATCCCTGGCTCTTGTTCAGTCTAAGAGCACTCTGGTAGCAAAATGGGTCCTTAAAGAGGGTGTTTACATCACTCCAGAAGTGTAGTGAGACTTTAATGCATGTTCAAACATACTTTCCTCCTGAAATAGTACAAAATAGTCTTGGGTGAAAGAAAACTTAATCTTTGAGTTTCTTGTTGCTGATAGAATTTGCGTCTTAGCTAACTACACTTTTCAGGTTCATTTCAGCTTAATTGTGAGCTATTAAATGTGTAAACAAGGGAAGGAGCCAAGGGAGCCACCAGCAAGTCTCCCCTTTTTAAAAAGGCATACACACAAGGGGTGAGAATGCCAGCCAAGCAGCAGCAGAACAGGGCACAGAATCGGCTCTGTTGTCACCTCACAGCCACAAAGTACTCATCTAACAGGTTGACATTAAAAAGCAATCAGATTTTAACTTTTTTATTTTTAAACAAATACTGTTTAGCTCCTGAGAAAGGAGCAGGTCTCCCCTTCTCCTGAGTAGCAGGTATCACTCCAAAGCTGTGATGCTGAGGAATAAGCAGGGTGAGATCTGCTCAAGGCAGCACACCTGCTGCTCAGGAGAAGGGAAGATATCTCTTCAACGGCACCTGTGGTAGGCAATGCTGTCCTACCAACACTGAAATGAAAGGTGGTTCAGTCCAAGGGTAGAAAGGTGTATTTCAAAGGAGCCAGTTTTGCTTTCACAGTAGATTGAAGCTTTCTGGAGGCTTGGAGAGAAGTGAAGCTGAATCTGGATGGAACAAATGAGGGTGAATGTCACCTGCAAAAGAGGGAAATCACCCAACTCTCTTCTTGACTCAAGTACCAAAATGTCCGATCACGGACGTTCCCAGCGCTGGAAGTCAGATTTGCTTCTTGCAAGCTCCAAAGATTTAGCTTTTGGCCACCAAGCCAGGATGAATCGTAGATGGTGATCCCATCTTGTCATGAGTGACCTCTGCAGGGTTGTGTTCATTCACAACAGTTAAATCAAAGCAAATAGTTCACAACTAATAAGAAAGAGAAAGGAATGTTTTAGAAACTTCCTGCATGCCACAAACGGGATTCTTCAAGCCCACAAGGAGGTGGTTAATGCGCCAGAAATTCAGTGAGAACTCATCGGCTTATTTAGGGATCCTTAGAAATTTTTAGTTTTCACTTTGAAGAATCTCAGTTTAAGCCTGCTACCTCTGAAGTCAATTTAAACTCTCACTAAATGCAACAGAAGACTTATTTCATATCTTCTGGAGGTGGTGTGTGCAGTAAGTGTAGACTAACAGGTCTGTTACACCCAAGTTTAGTTTAAATTAGGATGCTATTGCATAGCTAAGCCAAGCTTCAGTCAGGTTTTAGCTGACACAAACTGTGGTTGCCATCCTGCCTCAATCCCCACCCCTTCCATCTTCTATACTGGCACCAGTGCTCATGGAACTGGGTGCTACATCAATCTGGTTGAAAACTGATCTTCCTGAGAAAAATGCACCCTTTTCAGCTGGATCAGGCATACTGTGCCATCACAACACGTGGAGCTGCACCCCAGATGTCACCACACACTTTCAGCAGCAATGGCTCTAAATCACCAGGTGGCTTCTCCCAACCCAGCTCTCCAGGGCCAGACACAAGGAATGAAGACTGCAGCACTAAAATGTGTGAAACAACTTTTATGCTCAAATGGCCATACAAGCTTATACAAATATGAAGCTGAAGAGAACACAGTTACTATTGGAAGGGGCTCTGATTTAAGCAACAGCATCCCAGCAAGAGCAGCATTAAGAGCTTTCTATCACAGGGCCCAATTTTGATGGCTTCAATGACACACATGCCAGAAATCCTTCCAGACTCCCACAAGGTCACATTCAGTGAGATTCCCACTGAAGTCCAAAGGCTGGGACATTCAGTAAGGAATTCCTTGGTGTAAGTAAGCAAGGCAGTACCTAGCCCAGAACCTGCCCCAGATGCCCAGCCTTCAGGCATGTCTGTTTGCTCACCACAAGTCACCCATGCTGCATATCTCCATCTGGCGAGAGTATGAACTCCTAATTGAATATATATGATTGCTCAGTGTCACAAGATTCCTCTCCAGAAAGACCTCAGGCCAAATTTCACCCACAAATGCATCTACGCAAGCAGCACTTACACAAGCCAGAGTCGTGTATTCATATCCCAGGGTAGGAAAAGTACTCTTGATGACCCAGCCTCCCCCTCCCTTTGTGCCTGTACTTACAAAGTAATATAGTGCAACAAATATTGTGCTTAACATAACACAAGCTTTCTGCCAATTCCCTATAGGTGCAAGGAGGAGTTTCCCTTTCCCATTCTCCCTAGCCTTTTGCAGGGCCAGAACCTGATGCCTACGCAAGATGAGCGAACACAGCAGGACTCTGCTCCTCTGCTGTCCCCTCAAGCTAACTCAGATGATAGTCTTGGACTCATGGATTTTTCCCTAAGGTCATACTAGGAACAATTGTTGGATATATCTTTATTTGTTCTGCTTTTTTTTTCCCTGTATTGATGGGGTGAGAGGCAGCAGGATTTTCCTTTCTCCTCTCCTTTTGCTGTTGTACAAGACATGGTTTTCTTGTCATCTGGCAAACTCTGTCTTTACACAAGAGCTGCCCAGTCCTTGTGCTCCCCTGCTGTGCTGTCCTGCGTGCTGCAGCCATTGGGACTTTCTGCCTTTGTGTGAATGATTTCCCACTTGTTTCTGAGGGGCAGGTGATGCTGGGGGTGGTGGTGCTCAGCAGGTGCTCTCCAGGGCCCCTTCCATTGTGAAGCTCCTTGTCACAGCGGCTGTGCAGTGCAGGAGGCAGGTTTGGTGCTGTGGGTGGTCTCCCATGGCCTTTCCCCTGCTGATCTAAAGCAAGTCTCTTACTGTCTGCAATGTGTACATTACATCCTGTCAGTCTCCTCTCCTACCACAGCTCTTCTTTACTTCAGTACAGCTATTTCTGATGCACACTGAAAAGCAGAGAGAGGAGGAAAAATAAAGGCTCATTCCTAGAGTGAAACATGCTGTCTACCAAAACATTAAACCATGAACACCTTTTAAACACCAATTCAGAGGGAGCAGAAGAAACATTCATTGAGGAGTGACACAACATTCACCACTAAGTGGATTTACTAAGAGGCTGCTGAGAGCTCTATAGGGTACAAAACTAGAAGTTTGTAATAGAAAATGCTGACAAACTACAGCTAAATATGGACTATCCCTTATAAACAAAAATAAAGTGACTGATAACATCCATTTGAAGAGACCAAACCTTATTGCTCACTCATTGTTGTCTTTGCTTCTTATAAAGTGCAGGACTTCCTAAAATGCTTTCCAGCATACGCAAAGGGTAATTATAACAGTAATGATTATTTCATTTATAAGGAACTTTCCATTACAGATCTGCACTATATTTGAAAATATACCTGAAGAAATTGTTTGAAGCCAGTGTAATCACTTCTCTGGGTCTGGACTTGGCTTCATTTTCTGGCATTTTTACCACTAAAGACATTATCTTAAATCAGTGAAAGGCTTTCATTACCAAGTCACACATCATCATTCACAGCTTTCAAGAAAAGTTTTCTTTATTTCTCATTATATAAACTCTAAATCATCTTAATGCAACCTGACCTAGCCATGTCCTCCTCCTCTAAATAAGGCACCTCCCCAACTCATCAACCCATGGAAAATTATAGGATAAGCACCTGCCACAAAAATATTTTCTGTCTTTGTCACTCTATTGTAAAAAGCAGACAAACAACAAAACCTGTTTTATTTATTTTTCGAGCCAAAGCCTTGTCTGCACCCTGGGAGGCAGGTGGCTGCTGCAAAGCAATGGGCAGGTCCCCAGGTCCATTTGCAGCCCTGGATCATTGCAAACCCCTGAGCACAGGGGCTTCTCCCCGTGCACTTCACAGTCACTGCTGGGCTGGACTCTGCAGGACTGAAAGAAATAAAAGGGAAAGCAGCTTTGCCTAACCACAGTGTAACTACATAGTGCTGAAGAACTCTTAAAAGCCAGTGTCTTTGTAAATGCTGATTTCTATCAGCATGGTGCTGCTTTGAAACATGAGTTTTTACTTGAGGAAGCTAAAAAAAAAGAAAATTCTATGTCCTTACTTGGTTTAATTTTTTTTAATTATTTGAGATGGCACAAGAGGACAAGGCCTTAGGGATCTGAAAATATCTGCTCACAGTTCAGAGACCCCAGCAGTACCGAGTTCAGCCCATTAAGGCAGAACTTGGAGCACAAAATTCACCCACATCTCAAGATGCACATGAAAGGGCTACTCCAAGAGCCACTTATGGTATGTTACAAGGATGGCAGCATCTGGTTTAGCCCCTTAACTTTTCCAAATGTAAAGGACAGTAGAGTTTATAAGCATTTTCCATTTTCATAAGTCACTTCAAGAATCCAAAGCTGTTTAAACCCAAATTTTAATATACTAAAAACAAGGGGAGGGTGTCTCTGTTGCCTCCTTCCCACAACTTAAAACACACCAGCTATTAAAGCAGCAAGACATTTAAATGACTATTCATTCTGATTTTTTTTTTAAAGCAGTGCTAGGCTTTCACCTGTATCATTATTATGTAGGCAGTGACAGATGGCAATGGAAAAATATAAAATAACTCTTAGAGTATTAACTTTTTTCAGTACCGTATGTGTCAGATTCTTTAGCATAAATAAATGGCATTACACAGTCTCATTAAATCTATACATCTGTGTAGTAACTTGCAATTTATGGATATTTTCTGACACAATGTTCAAACCAACAGGTTTAGCTCACATGTTTCTTTTCTCACCATGCCATCTCCAAGTCATCAGAAAAGCAAACAAAAGCAAAACCCTACACTAAATATTCCTGAAGAATTCTATGAGAAGATTTGCTATTCATCATCTACACATATTTAAGGAAATGAGAAGGGAAGAGGGTGGTGGGATCGTGGAAGAAAGGGACTGGAGAGAGTTGGCAAATAAAACACATAATTAGGTACCTAAAATTTATATCTTTAATGAGTAAGGAATGATTCCCCAAGTTAGATTAAAACAATAACAATAGGGACACAAGCAGGCACATCTTCTCCTATTGCCCACTGAAGCACAAAAAGCCCTCACCACATTTTCCCCAGAG
Organism: Toxostoma redivivum; assembly: GCA_013397375.1. Taxonomy (NCBI): domain Eukaryota; kingdom Metazoa; phylum Chordata; class Aves; order Passeriformes; family Mimidae; genus Toxostoma; species Toxostoma redivivum. The sequence goes on along the minus strand of VXBI01013600.1, from coordinate 51,889 downwards.
CACCCAGGAGCCTGGAGCAGATCCCCCAGACAGAGCAGGGGCTGCAGGACGGAGGACTGAGCTGGAACAGCTCAGGCTGCTGAGGAGCTCAGGCCATCACTGACCACACAGAAAGGTGCTGTCAGTGGCTTTGAGCACCACTCACCGCTATCCAGAGCAGTCAGGAAATCAGAGACGCAAGACCTGCATACACTAACGCGTCTGACACTACCTCAGGCCATTCCCAAACATGTTCCTTAAACTCAGCTGCTCCAGGGAACCACGAGTCCAGCCATGCACACAAGGCTCTGGAGGATGGCAGAATGAGTTCTTGCTTCTGCAGCCTGGGTTAGGGGGACAGCAGGGACACTGCACCTCCTGGGACACAGGGCTCTGAGGAAGGTGGGATGGCAGGAGAGGGCTGGTTGTACACACCAACCTGCTCCTGGGAGAACTTTCAGGCACATCTTCACTCATCCTTGAACAGGAACGGGGCAGATGTGGGGATCTCACAGATCTCACATTTTCTGGGCAATGAGTTGTGTTTGGGAGCCCTTCCTTTAACACCAGAGCCCACTGGTCCAGGCTGGTGGAACAGGATGCAGTACCACTTGCTGTTACCAAACATTTATTAAAGATGTCAACAAAAGATAAAAATCTGTAAATGCAGCCACAGCCCCAGAACAAGCAGCCCTGCAACCTCAGTCCCCACGGCTGTGTTTCAGCAGGTACCTCCCCTTTCAACTCCTTTGGCAGTGCCTTTGGAGATGTTCTCCCAAGAGCTGCTAAGGATCTGGGGAGCTGCTCACTGAGTATCAATGAACACCCCTGCCTGAACACCAAGTCACACCTTAGACAAATTCAAACCCAGGTGACACATTACCAGCGGAAAGATGAAATCTGGCATTAGCAGCAACTCCTGCACGTCACACCCTTTTGTCTGCTTGGGTAAAGGATCTGTTGGGAGCTATTTACGGACTGGCTCTTTTCCTCTAGGAGGAGCTGGTATTTCTGCCTAAAATTAAGATGGCTTGACACTTCCTACGATGAGGCCCTGTTTTTTACTTGCTTATCACTTTGCCAAAAACAAGTTAGGCTGAAATGTATAGACAATATTTTAATTTTGTGTGTGTGAAACTGCAAATCAAAACAGTTAAACTGGCTCTGACAAAGAGGTCAGAGAAGCCACTACCCCTTGGTTCTTAGTGTTCAGGTCAGGTGATCCACCATCAGCCAAAAGAACAAAGCTTGATTTCCTATGGATTTGTACCCACAGCTTCTTTCAAGCCCTCTTTCCTTGCAGGAAGTGCAATTTGGGTACCTGCTGCCAAACAGAATGAGTAACTTTTAAGTTCCACTCACCTTTCCCCTCGCTAATGAGGATCAGCAATCCCAAGAGATCCCCTGACCATGCAACTTCATCTCATGGGTACGCTCCTACTGTATCAGTTCAAGGAAAGTCAGACCCAGAGACAAAACATCACTGACACGACTTTGGTTTTGAGGACAGGTCATGTGCATTTAAAAATCATTACTCGCTGCAATGAAAAGAAGGAAAAAAAGAAGAAAAGGGGAAAGAAATTGGCATCCTAAGAGGCTCACTAAAGCTCTTTAAAGTGCATAATTCCATCATCATACTGTACATAGCACACGATCTCTGAGGGGTAATTATCCATGGATTGGAAGCCAGTGTGAATATACACACAGTCAATATGATGTGCTTGCTGCTGGCTGCTTCTCTTTTTTTCTTTTTTTTTTTTTTTTAAATCAATTTTAATTGTCATGGATCTATTTCTGCTAATAAAAGAGAGTGAACTGATTCTGGTCGGATAGATTTCTGGATACGGAAAATGAGCGAGCAAAACATGTGAGAGTACTTACTGTATTACCAGAAATATTTATAAATGGCTCTTCCCTCCCTCAGCTGGCAGAATATCAAAGCACTGAGGAAGCAGCACGGATGGCTTCTGAAGGGATGGAGAAAGCAAAGGTCCATTCCTCCATCACCAGCCCAGGAAAACAGTGGCACAGAGCTTCAGCAGAAGCCCAGGCTGGAACCGCTCTAACAGCATCATCTCCTCTCTTGTTAACAGGACAGCACTCCTGTGAGTGCAAACTGTACCAGAAAGGAGCACAAACGAGCCCCTACAGGGAATATATAATGTGTCTGCTGGGTTGGAACAATACATGAACTGCAGATCCAAGGTTTCTTGTAACTAAGATGTGATTCCCAGGAATGTCAGTCATTCCAGCTGAGGACAATCATCTTCCCTGAAGGCTTGATGCCTCCACATACCAAGCTCGACCCAGACTCTTTGGGCTTGACAGCACTGAAACGGTCCCCATAAAACACAGCACTATCACAATGCATTCATTAACTGCATTTATTTCATTAAAATAAAAACGTGGAGACAAGCATCTTTATGAGGAGCACCTACAAATCACTCCTAGCCTTTCATGAGAACCTGGAAGGACTCTGTCCCCTGGAGCTCCTGCAGAGGTACACACTACACACACAGTGGTATCAGGATGCAGACTCCTTGCAGGGACATGTGCCTTTGTGAAACTCCCACCTGCACACAGACCAACTTTCTACAACTAGATTAACCAAATACACACTCTGAACTGTGTCTAACCTCACAGTTTGTCTCCATGTATCCCACGTGTGTGGACTGTGGGTTTTCCTGGAGGAGATGAGCACCCTGTTGGCTGCTGTGCTCTCAGCTGTCCCCAGCCTGCTCTGCATTCCCAGAGGTGGAGGACTACAGTAAGGTGCACCAATTCCCAAGTTAGGCTGTGCATGTGAAAGTGCCTGGGGGTCCTGATTCAGTGCAATACTTAAGCAATCACTGATCTTTAATGTTAAAGTCAACAGGACCTCAGTACATCCATAGGTAATTACACGAATTTATCACCGGGCTGAGCAAGCATGTTCCAGCTCACAAAAGCAACGAAAGGACAACGTGCAGGAAGAACGAAAAGCCTTCAGGAAAGGATTAGCAGTGTCACAAGTTAAACATCTCCTCCCTGATGACATACAGGATCGGGTCAACTGTGCAGGCAAGCGAGAATTCTGTAGCATGAAGTCACAAATGGTACAGCCTGCTCACACCACTGCCTGTAGTAGCTCTGCAGGTAACGAGTACAGAATACTAATGTACAATAAGCAATACTTTAATAGCTCTACTCTGCAGAAGAGGTAGGGATTTTTCAGTGTTTAACTGCACATCATTGCTATTCCAGATCTCCTACTTGGCTGTTTCAACCTACCCAGCCGATTTAAGTGTAAGAAATAACAATAAAGCTCTCTGTAATCAATCCCTGAAACCCTGCAACTCTTGCTTTACAGTTCTAAAACCATAACCTAGGAGGCTATAACCTAATAGTGATATGCTGTCATTAACTGGCTACTGAATTACAACAAATAATGTGGAACGACCTGAACAGCAACTCCACCCTACTATTTTTAAAATAGATTGTTACCTATTTGGTGACAATATGAACACTTCTCAGTTATATAGTACTAAGCAACTTAACACTGGTTATGAACAATCTTGGACTTTAAAAAAAAAAAAGGCATTATTTTAAAATCATCTTAATCCACACTACATATAAAAGTTCTTCAGATGATTATGTCTCCTCATAAGTACAGGAAGTATCAAGAATTTACAGTAGGTCATTTGAGTCCCCTCGTGTACAGCAGGCAGAAAGTAGTTCAGCACCTGCTGAAATAATTGCCAAGCAAGGAAAAGATAAAGATATAAAGCAAATTTATTGGCTGTCTAGCAGACTTTACATTCAATTTTCCCTTGTCACATTCTCGTCAAGTACATGTACCTGCACAATTCCAATTGTGAAGGCTACAGTCACAGCTGTGTTAGATTCAACTAGCCCTTTGCCAAATCAGATCTGAGGGGTTCAGGAAGGCAGTGTGAGTACTCCCAGGAGAGACACATCATTTCATATATCACATGCCACGCTGCATTTATCTGCTTGCACGTGCACAGTGAGTTCACTGACTTCTTTGAAAGTTCTGAAGCATTCACAACCACCTTTATTCGTGCATATATGCTAAAGACTCTTTGCAGAAAGTGACTTGCTCATTTAACAATGCCTGGTTACCATTCTGTTGCCAGGTTTCTGGCCTGGGGCTTTGGGATCAGCAGCTTCCTTAAAGATACCATCAACAGGGGATTCTCACTCTAGGGTAAGGATAGAGCATCTACCATGAGGCAGAGGCTGAGATGTTTAAAGCTTGGAGATTTATTTCAGGCAGCTGCACCCCGCACACACGGAGGTGGAATATTCCAGTCTCCAACTTACAGATCTGGTAGGAGACATAAGGAAAACAGAGTTTTTGCAGTGACTACCAAACACAAAGAAATAATCATATGGGTCAAACAAACAGAAATGTTCCATTTGCTGTGAAAATGACTCAAGACATTTTTTTGGGCCAAAAGAAAATAAAACCATTCTGAAGCTGTGTCACCTCCTCCTTTCAAGTGCTGGCCATTTTGAGCTGAAATACATGATTTTGAAACAAACATGGAAATGTTTTCTACTTTCAAACACCAAAAGCCATTTTAGTGTTGCTGAAGCATTTTCTCCCCCAACATTTTCATGTAACTTGACTCAAATTTCATTCTGGCTCCTGCTTACAACGGCCTTTTTCAAGAAATTTATTATTTGTCATTTCCACCTAGTGGTTTCCACAATAAGCTCGTTCCCAGCAGGCTGTAAGGATGTGAACCAGTCTCAAGTCTGTCTTTTGCATCAGGAACTAAGGGAAGCTTTGAACTAATTTAAATCTAAGAATTTCTGAAATGGGCATTGTTTAAATAAATATAAAAAATAAAATTAAAAAAAAGGCAAATATTTGAAACCTCTATATGTCCTTAACTAGACCATGACAATGATATGATATTTTGGAGAGTAATACAGCTAAGCCTCCTATCCCATTCTTCAGCACAGCTAGCTCTAGCTCTGCTCCCAGACACAGGTGAGACCAGCACTAGGCTCCTATAGGTACTCCAGTGCCTTGCAGAATTTGTAAATCCCTTCACTTCTCTGGGCTCTAAACTTCCACTCAAGATCAGTTAAGACACTTTCATAAATCTTACTTGGCATCTAGTTGCATCCTTAGGTGCCTAAACACATGTTTAAACAGGAATCTAAATATCTTTGCAATTCAGTTCATCTACAAAATAGAAATTGTAACTCTTTATCTTATGGGGGCTCAGAGACAATAAATTGATTAACGTTGGAGATTAATGTTCATGTGCTTAAGTCAATGGAAGCAGAAACAAATCCTAATTCAGGGTGACATAGAGCACTTACAGGACTCCCACCATTTGTAAAGCCAGTGCCTTTTCTGTCACGGACAAGATACATCTCCTTGCAAAGAAACTTGCACAATCTTCACTCCATATATTTTGGCTCAAGCTAGAAGTAGCAGTCTGCCTCTTTTATAAGCCCTTCAGAAAAAAATATCTCTGTACAGCCTTTAAATTATCTCCTGTTGGGTTCAATGAATTTGATGAAGAAAAGCTTGGAACATAAATCCAAGTGACAACTGAAGTTTAACACAGGCTGCAAGGAAGAGAAGGCAGGCAGGACTTTGCATATGTTTGCACAAAAGAGAAATTGTTTGAGTGAGTGGGAAGAAATTTCTAAGGCTGATGCCTTATAATATGACCCCATGCCAGTTGAGATGTCTTTCACAAAGACCACATCACGTGCTGTTGATTCCATGACTCATTATTTCCAATGTTAAAAGCATGGCTGGATACCATACTCAGAAGGGAAATTATTTTGTGTCACTACAGTAATTTTTTCTTATATTGCAAACAGAATACTTTGATTAAAGCACACAGAAACTGGATGTTGATTTAAGGCAAAATAGGTACTTAATAGTAATTTGGAAAAAAGAAACAACATCCGCTAAAGTAGCACCTCTTTGAAGAAACAGGGAACAAAATCTTATTTAATATCTAATATTCAATCAATTTTTATAACCAACACGACGAGCACCAGCTTTAAAGAGGGGTTGCATGACCAGCAAATATCAAGGCTGACATTGTGAAAGTCATGAAGATGAAGCAAAGCTTGACTGAGGTGGAAGGAAGAAGCTCTAGCTGCCTTTGGCATCTGCCAGACACTTTGAGCACTTACTCAGGCTGAGGGAGCCCAAGCTCTCCGTGGCGCTGCTGCTGCCTCTGCCTTCGAAGCTGGCAAGGCAGTTGATCACGCATCTGTTTTCATCACAAATTCCATCTGGATTTTAGAATTCTCAATTTAGATCTCATTAAGACACACACACATCTGCAGAGAGCTTTGATTTCTAGACACCAAAGGCTTCCAGTGGGAAAAAGCTGCTCTGAATAGTTTCCCACCCACTCTCACAGCAAGACTGATAACAGGGCATTTGTGCCAGTGCTTTTGGATAGAAGAGGTACACACACACATTTATATAAATGCAGACACATGTGCTGCTGCTGGTGAAGCTCTGCTCTTTTCTTAGCTTGGGTTTGGATGTCCTTGATTGAAAAACATCGCAGCAGCCTGAACTCATCAGTCTGCCATGAGCCCAGCAGCACAGGTTTTAATGAGGAAATATCTACTGATAGCTTTTGTTTCTACTGTACCTTTAACTGTTGGCAGGAGAATTCAGGAAAGGACTTGGATGTCAGCTGGATACCAAACATCATTGGCCACTGGTCAATCATCAAGCAAACAGCAGGGCTGAATGGAATGGATTTGACCCAGAGGTTACCAATTTTTCAAAATATTACATGTGACCATTTCTTAAACAGATTAGATGACACATTCTCAGCCAAACATACACCAGAAAACGGGACTGTTATCCTCCAATTTATTCTCTTTCAGAAAAAAACAGAGGGCAAACTTTCAAAACTTTCAACCTTCTTAAAAAGGCAGTGAGCTTTCTGCATTCCTGACCTTTCACTTGCAGAGGGAATGCTGATTTCTTGCTGAGCTATGGCTCTGATCATCCCTGCCAAAGTGAAGACGTACACAGGCTGGCTTACCCTTGTTTCCACTGGCTGCTGGAACACGCAAAAGAGACTGTGTGCCCTCCTGCCTCCAGCACCCAGCCAAGCAACGTGATACTTTTCAGAACCTTATATAGCACTTTAAGAGCTGTATAGAGGAGCTCGAAACAGGATGACACAGAGGGCAGCGGTGCAGGGAAGTTGAGAAATGTCTTCTACTTTTGCTCTCAAGCAGATCAAATGGTCAGTTCCAAAGTGGGGCATGATCAACTCCCTAACTTTTTGGAGGCAAAAGTTAGCTGAAAGACTAGAATAACACAGAGTAGGAGTGGAAGTGGATGTGCTCACCCACAGACAAAAAAAGAAGGTTTATTCAAGCATTGCAGTATGACAATCATGCAATGCAAATGCCCCTGTGAAGTGAAAATGTGCAGTCAGCCCTGGAGCTCAGGGTTTCGGCATTCCCAAGGCAGGGCAGCAAACTGCAGCACTCTGGGAGCGGCCTTTGGTCATGTCATTTCTCCCAGAAAACCCAACAGGAAACACTAGTGCAGAACAACTGCTTCTAAATACCCAAGCTACTGCTAGAACAGAATCAAAGCTTGTGCCTACAGATCCTAAACAGTGCCAAGGTCCCTTCCTGCCCAGTGGTGTTTTATCCAATGTAAGGAAAAGGTGACACAGAAGAAAGGTCTGTCAGGAGGTCTGTACCTGCACTGCCTCCTCATCTATGCTGTTATTTACTGTAGTACCTAAGATGGGCCACAGTCCTATGACACTATTTCTGAATGAAGAAAAAGGGATCAGTGTTTCATTGGACAACCATTGCAGCACAGATCTGGGGTGCTCCCTACCAGTGTCAGCACAGACAGGCTGCATCTTCAGGCCTGAGGAGAAGAGAATTTGGCCCAAGATGTTAAAGGGTTATTTTAAGGAATGCTTTTCTCTTTCTCCCTTCTCTCTCTCTCTCCATTTGTTTGTTTTGGAATTGATACCAGGAAAAAAAAATGTAACTAGGAAACAGAATACATAACTGCCTGAGGTGATGTACAAGAAGTTTCTTCGCATTCTCTGACTTTTTCCTGGTTAAAACCAGTTTGCCTGGGGATGGGCCAGCTCGGTTTCGGCTTCTCCTGCTTTCCCAACATTCCACAGAATAGCATGACCTTCATTAACTCAACACAGCAACTGGATCCAGCTAACAAAATCCAACACATGTAGGCACTTGTCCCCCTCGTCCTCAAGGGTAGAGAAACACGGATACCGTTGTTCCAAGGCTGGCCTTGTCATTTCCAGTCCTTATCCTCGCACAACAGATGCTATCAGGACTGCTCCTTGCTGCTCAAAGGCTGCAGCAGCTTCTCTGCACCCTTTCTGCTTACTGGATTAACACCCAGTTGCTCTCTTAACTGTGGATCTAGTGAGAGAACTCAGCAAAAAAAATAGTTTATAAGAAATGGTAAATAACTAGTAGCCAGTGCTCTATACTTGTGTTGGCTGGGTGTCAGGGCTTTTGTTACTGAGAATATGGACTTGTTCATAGTCTAAAAACAAAACAAAACAACCAAAACCAACAAACCAGACAATAACAGAAAACTTCAGAATTGTAGTAGTCTGGACATAGTTTGATGGATTTGGGGTATGGGGGAAGGAAAGGTCTAAGTCAGCCTGCAATATTATGTATGTGGAGATAGAACAGAGATAGTGGGGAATGCACTGAAGATAATAAACTGGCCTCATATTTCAACATTTGTTCAAACTTTTCATGTTTTCAGACGAAATTCCCTGTTAAAAACATCCAGTAGCTATGGGCAGCAGAAAGCAAGACACTGTTATGAGCTAAAATAAAGCAAACTCTCTACCATTCACACTCAGGACCAGCACTCACAAGCCCAGACTTGGCAGTGGCAGGTCTTGCACATCCCCTACATTCTGCTACCTTCCATTTCTCTGTATTGACAGGTGAGTGATCAAGAGAAGCTTCAGACTAATAACTTTCAAAATTAGACTCTGCACCTCTTTTAGGGCAGACAACTGCAGTAGAGGGACCGCATCCTTTTCTTCACTGTGCTGTTTGTCAGGCTGTACCTTGCAAATGCTAAATTGGCTCTTAACCCACAAAGGCTCCTTGAGTGAAGCCACAGCCCTTTGGCAAGCAGCTGTGCTGCCCAACAATGGGTCCAGGGGCAGCTGCTGAAGCCTCGAAGCCTAAAGCCCCTGTGACACAGTTCAGCTGCAGATGACTATCTGCTCTAACCAAGGGTGTGTTGCTGCTCCAGTCACTTCCACAAGGACATGAAAGCTGGCACAACTCCTACTCAGAGAGGTGTTTTTCCACCCAAGAACAAGGAAAATCCTTGACATAATTCTGACCATGATGTAAGTCGAGGTAATTTCCAGACTGAGACCCTTTTCCTCATTCTGTGAAAGTCACCCAAAACTCCATAAAGTCCACAGACTGAGTAATCAGAATGGAGATGGGAAACAGAAGAGGAATAAGCCTGAGTGAAGCGTTGCATAAGCAGTGGAAATGTTTCAGTGGAGTTGGTTAGTTTAGTCTGTCATATCAGCAAAATAAGCAGAGGAAAGTGAAAGTGTTTCATATTTATGAAGTTCCATAAATAGTTCACAGGACTTTGCTCCTCGGTAAAGATTCCAGGTACCACAGTAATACCAGAAGGAATAAAAAGTACTATCAAGCTTGTATAGCAGTCACTATATCTTTGCTATTTGAGCAAATGGACAGAAGTCTGTCATTTTTATCCCCACTTTAATCTCAGACATAATCATCTGGTGGTGTGTATATTTAACCAAATTCCTCACTCTAGAGCACAAGAGCTCCACTAGCAGACAGCATCCTGGATGCTGCTACAAAGATTCTTTACTGTTATGAGCATATATATCAAAACAACCACTGCATTTGAAGTAACCAACATGAGAGGTGGCATCACCATACTCAAATTCCAAAATAGTTTTGGGCACACATTCCCATCTGTCATGGTCCTTTCCCCATGGGGAGTCTAACCATCACTTCACCATTTACTGCTACAAGGACAAATTTACGCCACCTAGTTTTACAGATCTAACAGTTAGTTATCCAAGTTCCTGCTAGCACAGTCTAGGTCCCCTGTGAAGTCAATCCAAAGAAATAAGCATCTCCAGAGGGCAAATAACTTCATCCCACTTGTTCTGTGAGATGATGGTTTTTGGAAAAGCCTACAGTACAAGATAAAATTACTAGTTTGGACTAGATACCTCACCTCTGCAAGGCAGAAGTTCCTTGAAATGAACTCCATGTGGATGGCACTACTCAGTGCAGAACTTCACAGATCCTTCCACACAGAAGCTGAAAAATATCTTTTATCAGCCATTTCAGCTGAAACCATTTATTACTAAGACAATGGTCCTTAATCATCTTCAGTGCAAGTCATTCTTGGCAGATAAGTAAAGCTGTGCCTCCCCAGCTTTCGGGGGGATGCTCAGATGGTCCATCAATGCCTCTGTTCTACTTTCTTGCTTATTTTGGTCCTTCAAAAATCCTAAAATTACATGGTTTACCCCTGCCTTCATTTCCATATTTTACACATGATGTTCAAGTTATGTTCTCACAATATTATAGGCCTTGCCTGGCATTGAGAAAGTTTTAGTCAAGAGTGTTTTATGTTACTGGAATTGCTTATACAAAATTCCCTTTTACAGATTAATTTACAAGAGAAGAAAATCCTGTACTTATCTTAATTACTTTATTGATTCTTGGAAAAAGAAATACAAACTCAAGCTGGGAAAAAGGAAAGATAACGTGCACTTGTCTTTCACATACAGTCAAAATCTTTCCATTGATGCTGTTTTATAATGCCCAAGATCCACTCTTCTGCTCTAGAGTGGTAAAAACTGACCCTTTTCTTTCCCCCATTCCCATGAGAGAAACAACTACAGAGAAACAGCAAGAGGGGAAAGACAGGGAGAGACAGACTAACCTATGAAAGCTTTCATGTACTACAACTTTACAACAAGGTTATGTGCATTCACATAGAGCATCATATGGCAAGGCAGAACCTACTGTGAATTCCCTGTGAAACAGCAGAAGGAAAACCACCACTAATGCAGGGGGTAGGATGGTTTAAGGAGTCCAGAGAATGGGAGGATTCAGACACATTAGGATGAGGAGAGATTGTTAGGATCTCCTGGTCTGCCCTGTCCACCCCCACAGAGCTCCTCTTGTCCACACCTGCACAGAAGGCACAGCTTGCTGGCTGTTACCTCTCCCTAAAGCAATGATGCTCTCTCCACCGAAGGCAGGGCAGGGAGCTCAAAGGTTTCTGATCATCTCCTTTCACTGCCAAGTAAACAACAGGCCCCTTACATACCCAGCTCTTGTGGGGACAGCTCCGATGGTGTGACCACGGTAATTAACGCAGGACTCGTCACAGGCATGGTGTGATCTGCCCTCAAAAGGCCAGGACAAATGGCTGCACTTGGTCATCCATCATGCAAAGCCTTCCTTCCCATCGAGCTTCCAGCCAGGACACTGAGCAAGGCCAGGTTTAATCCCAGGTTATGAGTGTGCATGAGAGCATACTGCTGGAAAAGAGAGGATTAACAGAAGCTGGAGTTCCTCCTCACTCCACAACTATTGCTAGGGCTGAAGTGCTGCAGGCTGACTCACACAGCTCTCCACCCGCCCTGAAAGAAACAATCTTCTCAAAGACCTATGAACTGAGACAGAAAAGAAAACTTACAGGCTTGCTGAAAGGGAAAAAGAAAAAGACAAAATAAAAGATCCTAAAGAAACACATGCTTGGATATTTGATACTTTCTAGGATTTTTTTTTAAGAACAGTAATGGAGAAAAATCACTTTCTTAAATTTAAAAGATTCTTGCAAAGTAATTTTATAAAAGCTAGTTACTGCTCAACAGAGATGTATTGGCTACATTCTAAACCAGAGCAGCAACATAAAAACTGGAAAATTTAAAAAAATCTTCTTGCAGAAAACACTGTGTTTTAGCTTTTGAACTTTGGCTTTTCACAGCTCCAAGTTTTCATCTGATTTTTGAAGCCCAGCCTAGTCACACAACTCAAGCAGAAGAATAGGAATGCACAGCCTGTGGTAGCAAGGACATGAGAACAAACAGGCAAGGGATGAGGGTCCCTGTCCTTTCCCTGCTGCCAGGAATGGAACACCACCATGGCAACACCATGCAAGCCTGGGAGTGATCTGAGGGATGGAAAAACAATCACTTCTTCCTACAGCAAAACTGTGAAGGATCAACAGGTTTTCTGTACTATTTAAGGAATAAAAAAAAAAAAAAAAAGAAAATACTAGTTGGCTTTTATTAAGAACGGCTGCTCTCAGGTTAGAGGTTACTCTAACAGGCATTATCACCAATTGGTTTGAGTTCTTTGGCTGCTGCCTGAGCAGAGCTGGAAAACAGATTTGTACTCCCTGCAATAAATTATTGACTGCTATGATTCTCAGGAAGGCCAAGGTGTGGTCCTTGCTGGCAGGTGAGAGGGTGTTTGTTTGCCAGCCATTCCCCTAACTGGAGGAAAGGTGCTCATAAAGTAAAACTGTAGAAGAAAAGCCAAAAGCAAGAGGCAGGATTCTCGTAAGTGACTTTTTGATGTTCAGTGGACACACAGCTTTTGACCACGCTGAACCACAGAAGTGTCCTCAGAGCAGCAGGGCACCCCACAGGAAACCCAGGGGCTGGAGACATCTGTGTGAAAATGCACGGCACTGGCTGACCTTTGCTACATCTCCTTCTCCAGAGCCACAAGTAAACATGATCAGGAATGCAGAAAGCACAGATCACACATACACCACACAGAGCAACCACACGGAACGCACTGTGGTTCTACCAGGCCATTAACAGCCTCTGAAGGACATTCCTGTCTCCTGTATTCAGGTGGGATTTAATCAGCTGCTGCCCACCACCCATCCTGGAGGCAGCAGGGAAACATCCTTACCCCTTTACTTCCTTGGGGAGCAAAATGAAACAGAAAGGTAAAGTAGCTAAAGCTCTGCTCTGTGATCCAGAAGTCGATTTCACCACCTCCTGCTTTCCAACCCAGTTCTCATTCCTGCAGACCACAGCACCTCCCAGATCTGCTCCAGGTAGGCAGATAACACTCATGTACTTCATACCCCAGAGGAGGAAAAGTCATAAAGAAAAGGGACTCAAGAGTCAAAGGTTTGATGTGATTTATAACCAGCACTCTGGGAACAGTAGAGGCTGATAATATTTGAAAGCAAGCAAAGTAAGAGCATAAAATTAGAACTGAAGCTAAGATGGTGTTCTAAGTGTGATGACCTGACTGCAAACAGCAACTCCTTTCACACTTCCCCAGTGCCCTCAGAAGCCTTCAGACAAAAGGCAATTCAGATTTCATTCATGATTCCCTGGTACTACAACAGTTAACATCTCCGCACCCTTTCCCCATATTTTGCCTCCTATGCAGCAAAAGATAAGTTATAAATTTCATTTAAAAATCCCAACTTCATCAATGGTATAATTCCTTAGGGCATTGCCAGTGCAAAACCCCAAGGGATGTAACATTAAATGCCTGATGTCCTTAAAACTTGTAAAGTATTTTCTAGGGGTTTTGGTTGCTGAAAGCTTCAATGATATCAGGCTGTTCAGAGTTAACCTTCGTGGGTGTTTTCATCATTCTGACCTCCTATTCTAAAACACAGCTGCTAATTCCTCCACATTAGAAAAAGGACATTTTAATAAATTGACAGCTCTACCTCATATCATTATAAAGTACTGTTCCTTGCTAACTCCTGGGTGTAAAATTTGGACTTGACACTAAATCATAAGCTCTGGAAACAAAAAAGATATCATGCGAGCCTTACAGCAGTTAGCACAAAAACTCCCAGGTGAAACAATCCATAGTCAGAGGCTCTCAAAAAAAGCACACTGAACTTCAGAGCCCTGAAGTTACAGGCTAATTTCAGTACTTGGTAAATCTTAAATAAAGCCTCCATGTGAGCCTTTTTAGGATTATGGCCCTCAGTTGTTTCTAACTGAAGAAATGAAAACTATCATTACATAGCTCTAGAAAAGGCTTATTCCCAAATAGATCCTATTTACAGGTCAAAATTCTACCCTGTCTTGTTTACATGCAACTCCCATTAAAAAAAAAAAAAGAAATATCATCCCCTGAAGGCCATGAGATTATGCAAGTGCCCACAGGCTGCAGAGCATGTTCAGCCTGGAGGGTCCTCTGAGCAGCATCTCTTGCTCCCTTGCTCTCCTGGGTGCCAGGGCATTGCCACAGTGCCAGGGCTGCCCTGTGCTGGGAGCCAAAATTGATATTTTTGATACCAATTGATATCAAAATTGAAATTTTGATAGCCAAAACCTGTGCACTGCTGGCCCTCCCTGCCTGTACACACCAGGTCATTTAGAGCTGGCCCAGAAGCTGCATTCACATCTCTGACCACACTGCTGATGTACTCCGAGAGGAGCAGAACAACCCCAAAAGCTTTTGAAAAACTAGTCCTTGAAATCTAATTTCTAAGTCAAACTTTTATCACAGGCCTGATAAATTAGTAGTTACAGAAAAATTAGTTTCTACAGAAATAAGAAAGGTGCCACAATTTAGTTAATTAAAGACTTAAGGCTTTCGAGATCACTGGTATTTTTCCTGTCTCCTTGAAAGCAGCCCCACCTTGGTGGGCCAACACAGGTGAAATCAAAGTGTCAAATTTTTAAATCAAAATCACCTGTCGGGACAATGGGGTGCAGTATTCCTTGCTAAAAGTAACTTTCAGTTTCTTTTGATAAAAAGAAGTACATGTTTTTGTTTGTTTGTTTGTTTGTTTTAATGCTCCTTCGGAGGCAGCCCATCTGGCTGGCAGCTCCCTCCCAGTCCACGCTGCTGCTGAATTTTGATTGTGTGGGGAAGATGGGATGGCTGTTAACCTCTGTATCATGGGGTCAGCATCACAACAACATGCTCCTCCAGCAATCCTACACCTCCTGTCACAGCATTCCTCTACCTCCGCTTGTTTTTCCAAGTTTAATTAAAATCCACTGCAGTTTTTTTCCCATCTGCTCCGAGGGGTTGAGTGGCTCAGCCGTGTTTCTGCTTCTGGAAAGCAGCAGGAACAGAGGGGTTAACGCTCTGTATTCAGAACAAAAACCACAGAGCTGAGGCAGATCTGCACTCATCCAATCCATTCCCTGACAAAACTTGTTGCTAGTCCTGTCTGCACCATCCTAGATCTCCCAGGTTTCACTGGCTTCTAGCCAAAAGTGTCGTTTTACTCTCATAATGAAGGGAGCCAGAAGGATTTATCTTTCCCAACCTCTCCCTGCATTATGTCCATCCCTGCAGAGCAATCTTCTTGTTTTTCCACATTTTCTTGCAGTCTGAAACCCTCCCAAGGGCATATCCCCAAGGATCTGCTGAGATGGAGGGCTTCTCAGCTTACAGCTTCTGCCTACAGTGCTGTATTTAGCCCATTAAAAATCCCAATAAGGTTACACATAAAAGCTCCTTCAAAGTTTTGGCCCTGACACTTTACTCCTCACCTTCTAAATCAAGTTATTCCTTATTTGAAAATCTTCAGAAATTGTTTGGAGGAGTGAATGACCTATTCTGAGGCTTTAAAATTAGATCAAAAGTATAAAGTTGCTTCCTCCCAAGCCACTGTACTACTAAACAAGGAAACGGTCACACAATAAAATTTCTACAAGAAGAATGGAGTCTGTAAAATGAAGCTGTCAGAGGCGAGGAGGGGGAAAAAAAAAAGACTAATGCTGTAGTATTTATTAAAATCCTGCAAGCTAATTCAACAACATACTATACAAATTACAGTTCCCACCTTCCAACTTGCATCAGGAACGGCCTCCCACAAGACAACCACCCCTCCC
The DNA here is from genome assembly GCA_013397375.1 of Toxostoma redivivum. Lineage (NCBI taxonomy): Eukaryota > Metazoa > Chordata > Aves > Passeriformes > Mimidae > Toxostoma > Toxostoma redivivum. The sequence goes on along the minus strand of VXBI01013600.1, from coordinate 36,017 downwards.
AAAAACTCAAACCTGTATGGTTGAACCTAGGTACTTAGAGACTCAGGTCAAGGGAGAGATGCCAGTTTTGCCTTGATCTGCTCAAATCATACTCTGCTGGAGTCTGGGGCTTAGAGACAAGGGCAAAGTCTGCCCACTGGATCTCTCCTTCCTCTTTCCAGGCTCTTTTCTCCCTATAACATAGACTGAGTTAGTCACATTATTCCCACTGACTCATGAAAGCCCTCCCAAAGCATGGAAAGCACACCTGAAAAGCAATCAAATAAACCATCCAGCTCTATATAATGATATGTCAGGTTTCTCTGGAAGTTTTTTTTGCCCTGGCCTGGAAGACTAATCCAAAAATAAATTGTTCTCCCGCTGGCCTGTGAAGAAAACTCACCAGTAAAAGATCTGCAGCTGGAACTTAACAAATAATCCCACTGACAAAGAATAAATACCTGTTCTTCTAACATGGCTGTTGTGACTCCACTGGCTCAGTCACTACTAAAGTTGGAGTAGAAATCTTCCTTAGTTTTAGGTTAAGTGAGCAAATACAAATTTGAAAGCAGGGGGGAAGATCCTGAAGCCAGGAAGCACAATTTCTACACACTAATTGCTGATAAAACTACACTTAGGGAAAGAATGAACATCCATTGTTCCCCATTGCCATGGTCTACTGAGGGAATCTCAACTAGATCAAGCCTGCCTTGAGTTTTACTGTGTGTTTTGATTCCAGCTTTGATAAGGTCACACCTTAGAAGAGCCATGCATAGTGTAACAGATGGGGATAAAGCTTTCAGCTACTCCCAGACTCCGCTAATAGCATTTCTAAGAGAAGAAAAATCAAATTTTTTTTTGTATTTATATAAATAGGTATGGTTTTTCAAGTTAGTTTGGCTCCCACCTCATCCCACCAACCCACACAGGGATGATTGTGCTGCAGTGGAGGCTGCAACAGCTGAGAGTGCAGGGGCAAATACCCACTCAGGCAGGAGGAGCACCTAGAGCTGCCTCCCCAAGGACCAGCATCACACCTGGCCTCCCTGCTGAGCCACAGTCCTCAGGAAAGCAGCTCCAGCCATGAGCTCTGTAACCCCCCAGACCCAACACTGACACTCCTATGGTGTCAAAGACCAGTCTGTGCCCAGACCTTTCTTCTGGAATAAGCCAGCCATCCCCCACTGCTCCTCACACCTGGCACCAATTTCACACTCTGGATTCACCCCTATGAAGCCTCAGACTCTGCCTTCCTACTGCCAGCTTGGGATCCAATCCATCTTGGGTGTCCCTGGTAAGACAGCAGCAGTGTCAACTACAGGATATACTACAGAATTTAAAAAAAAAAGATAACATAGAATAGTGAGGTAATGGTGACCTAATTTCCTAGACTGGCTGTCTGCTAACCACAACTTTAAGGTTTCAGAGACTTTGGCTCACTATCAGCTTGCACTAAAAATGCCTTCTCTGCAAACCAGAAATAAGCCTATTACGTTGTTTTCAGATAATACCATAAAAAAAATAAAAAAAGGAACACCACAAACCTGCAGCCTCATGAATAACAACCCCAAAACCTTTTTTATTCACGTCAAACTTTAACAAGGAATGTGACCTATTGTATAGAAAGGAGCTTAACTCTCATCTATCACAAGAATGATGCTGTCACAAAGATCACCCCATACCAAAATTTCTACAACACAGACTTAATTTCCAGTGAATTACATTAGAAAGGCCTTCAGTTTAGTATCACTTTATATCAAGTAAAGAGATAAGAGGTAACATTATTAGCTCTGAAGCAGAAAATGAACTGTGGTGGGAAAGTTTTGGGAGCTGCATGCCACAGGAATGAAACGCTAGCATAATGTGGACAGCAATGTGCTTAAGACTGCGGCAGCTGGACCGAGGCAGAGGAGGTCATGCTTAGCAAAGCCTCTGGAATTCCCAGGGATGGTACTGCAGTGACATGAAGGAATTTCGCAGGATGTTGTATACTCAGAGTGCGAAAAAGCAGAAGATTCTGCACCAGACAGCAACAGCTAAGGTGAAAAGTTTTGGAGGAAGATCTAAGGAGGAGCCTATAGAGTAAATAGAGATAAGGGCAGGAGCCAAAGGGTGCCAAAAGTGAAAATATTTCAGGCTGGAATGAAATAACAAGATGACTCCAGAAGTCAGTTTAAACCTCTATTTAAAAATATATGGGTAGTTATTTAGTTATAAAAGCTCCTCTTGTCTATTTATGTGTTGGACATAAGTATAGCAAGACCAAAATGTGGTTGTGGTCCACTCTCCCCTGCCATGCTTCAGTGTATACCATTTGCACATCATTTTACAGTTGCTAAAAAGCAAAGTAATGAAATTAAATTGAAAGAGGACTAGATCAGTGAAGGAACAGAGCCACCGTATGTCAAGTGATGTTTGATAGATGTGAGCTTGAAATAGCTTCATCAGTTTACAGCCATATGTGCCTACACTGTTCATGCTTGGGGGTTAGTGTGCACAAGTGCTCAAAACCACAACTCAGCACACCAGACAGAGCAAATACCCAGATGAGGCTGCATTAAGGAAACTAAAACAGCTATAGAAAAGCTGCAGAGGAGGACAAAACTCTAGCAAGTTTAAGATGGAGCTTAAGGAAACTGAGACAGAGTTGCCTCCTCTAGGACTATGGTCAGTAAGGCTCCTCCATTTGTAACCATGGATCATGGCAGAACTGTCTTAGAAATGCCAGTACCACACATGGGAACGAGTAAAGAAGCAAAGTATGGGTTAGAAATCTAGAAAGCTTCATTCAACGAGGCTCTTAGGTGCACACTCAAGTCTGGTACCAGCCCAAGGGCCCTGGAGAATGAGGAGAGCATTACTCAAAGGTAAACAAGCACATCAATGTTCACATAACTGAAGAACAGCTTTGTTGTAAGGGACCTTAAAGACCGTGTGGTTCCTAACCCCTGCCATGGCAGGGATACTTTCCACTATCCCAGCTTGCTCCAAGCTCTATCTAACCTGGCCTGGGATACTTCCAGGGATGAGGCAGCCACAGCTTCTCTGGGCAACCTTTGCCTCACCACCCTCACAGGGAAGAAAGCTTACCTTTCCCAGGCTGCGCAATCCCAATTCTCCCAGCCTTTCCTCACAGCAGAGCTGCTCCATCCCTCTGATCATCCTGGTGCCTCCTCTGGACGGGCTCAAACAGCTCCACATCCTTCCTGGGCTGGGCCCCCAGGGCTGGGGCAGCTCTGCAGATGGGGTCTCACCTGAAGGGGACAGAGGGACAGAATCCCCCCCCTTCTTCTGCCCACACTGCTTTTAGTGTGTTTCCAAAATCAGATCCAAGACATTTGCTAATACTGATTAACTTGTATAAATCCCAATTCACTTTCTCAATGGCATAGTATTACTATTCCAGAAACAGGCAAATGAAAAACAATCAGGGAAATGCCTAATACCAAACCCTATATATTATCACAAACAGCTCAGGGAGGCAGGTTGATTCCCAGCAGAAGAGACAATTTTGAGGAGACCTTTTTGAATTTTTTTATCAGTACAGGAGGGACAGACATCGTTCACACGCCAACTGTTTCACAGGGCTAAAAGGTCCAGAAATGAAGCAGCAGTGTAAAAAGAAGAACAGAAGTACACAGATTTGTTTCAATGCCTGGTTAACTCAGGCAAATGCAACTTGGAGAAGAAATGTGAAGTTTTTAACTGAGCTTAGAGCAGACTTACTAAATGGCAGTCCTGGATGAATCTGCCTAAGCTCCTAGATCTAGTGGTTTGTGTTGGACCAGTCTCTGCTGAAAAGCCAGCCAACAGCAAAAATTCCAGATCCAGGAGCTCAGAAAGAACAAAAGACAGTGAATGTAGGCCACCTGATAATCCTTTCAGAAAAGTGAAAAACAAAATTATTCCAAAGACTGCCTCCTTTTCCTAAAATGTCCTCAATTTTGCTAGTTACACCACCATCAAGCAGACAAAACCATCAACTTTGCTCATTTGCACTGAGCTAAGAACCTCAAATGTTACAGATCACTGAGAGTGTTTAAGAAAAACAGGAAATTTACCTTTCTTATCACACAGCATGCCCTATATCACAGAATCACAGAATGACTAGGTTGGAAGATACCTTCAAGATTATCGAGTGCAACCCATGCCCTAACACCTCAACTAGACCATGGCACCAAGTGCCACATCCAGTCCTTTTTTGAACACATCCAGGTGTCTCCAGCACCTCCCCAGGCAGACAATTCCAGTACTTGATCACTCTTTCTGTAAAAAACTCTTTCCAATGATCCAACCTATATTTCCCTTGGTGCAGCTTGAGACTGTGTCCTCTGGTTCTGTCAGTGCTGCCTGGAGAAGAGACCAACCCCAGCTGCCCACAGCCACCTTGCAGGAGTTGTAGAGAGGGATAAGGTGAGCCCTGAGTCTCCTTTTCTCCAGGCTGAACAACCCCAGCTCCCTCAGCCATTCCTCACAGGGTTTGTGTTCCCAGCCCCTCCCCAGCCTTGTTGCTCCTCTGGACGTGCTCAAGTGTCCCAAGGTCCCTCCTAAACTGAGGGGACAGAACTGGACACAGCACTCAAGGTGTGGCCTCAGCAGTGCTGAGTCCAGGGGGAGAATGACCTCCCTGCTCCTGCTGGCCACACCATTCCTGATCCAGGCCAGGGCCATTGGCCTTCTTGGCCACCAGGACACCCTGCTGGCTCATGTCCAGCCAGCTGCTGACCAGTGTCCCCAGGTCCCTTCCTGCCTGGGCACTGTCCAGCCACACCATCCCCAGCCTGGAACACTGCAGGGGGTTATGATGGGCAAGATCCAGGACTCAGCACTTGGATTTATTAAGCTGCATTTTATTGGACTCTGCCCATCCATCCAACCATTCCAGGTCTCTGCAGAGCCCTCCTACCTTCCAGCAGATCAACACATGCTCCCAGCTTAGTGTGTCTGTAACTTTACTAATGAAAGACTCAATCCCCTCATCCATGTCATCAATAAAAATATTGAACAGGACCGGCCCCAGCACAGACCCCTGAGGGACAGCACTGGTGACTGATCCCCAGCACAGACCCCTGAGGGACAGCACTGGTGACTGATCCCCAGCACAGAGCCCTGAGGGACAGCACTGGTGACTGATCCCAGCTGGATGCAGAACCATTCCCCACCACTCTCTGGGCCCAGCCATCCAGCCAGTTCTTAACCCAGCAAGCAGGGCTCCTGTCCAAGCCATGGGCTGCCAGCAAAATATTAGGAAAGCCCTTGGTCTCTCAAAATATCCCATATTTAAATGGCAATCATGAGCTCCTCTCATGTGTCACAGCTGCTTCCAAAGTGATTATTCTGCAGAACTACCAAGAGAACAAAGGAAGACACTTCTCTGCATCCTAGCTTTCAAATACATCTTTCTCAACTCAACTGTTCTACTTTCCCCCAGCTTTACTACAGAAAAATCCTGAAGTCATCAGGTCTTCCCAGTATTGCTAATGTGATATTTACAGGATGCTTCCTTACACTTAGGTCTGTTTTGCACACATGGATCCCAGGTGCCATTTCCAGATTGCCCCCAGGAAACAAATTCCTCGATAAGAAGAAAACAGACATGTGATGTTCAGCCTTCCATTTCAAGGAAACAGGTAAAAAGTCAGCAATATTTCTCAACCAGACTTTTCCTTCCTCTTGCCAAGCAGCCCTTGCAGTGAGAATAACCCAGCAGGCAAAATAGGTGTAGACATGGAAATGAATTTGCAAGGACTGATCCTCATTTGTCACATTATTCATGAGATAATGAATTATCACATTCCAAAAACCCATCTCAGGGTGAGCACGTACTAATCTGTGGTGAATCTTACGCCCTCAAAAACCCACCAAACCACCAAATTCTATTCAGTGCATATCCATGAACAAGTATGTATTGTTCAGATCTGATAGACAAGATATCTTGAGGTAAAGGTGGTTGGAATGGCCTCTCCTGAACAGCATTATAGATAGATGTTCCTACAGAAATACATCTCCTAGAAAAGCTCAGCTTTTCTAGGCCATATATACCAAAAAAGTCTCTTGTAGTAGTTCCTTCCAGTATGTAACTCAGATATGATCAAAGCTGAGAGCATTGTCAAATTCCTATTCCTAGCAATTAAAGAATTCAGAAAATTTTAAATGTGCATCCAGAAAACTGTTGACACTTACAGGTATGTTTTCAAAGCAGCTCATGGGAGGTACATGCACAAATCCCATCATTTGATAACAGGATTAGTGAACTATGCTTTGAAAATATATCCCAGACTGTTTTGGCATTAACAGGCACATTTACACAGAACCATTAAAACTTACTCTACTAAGTACTGTCCGAAAATTCCAGGTAGCCAGCTCCAATTAATCCCTTGTCTCATCCTCTACCTGGGCAGCATACCTTGTCTGTCTGACAGAATTCATAGTGAAGGAATGAACAAACTGAATTTTGATCATTGGAGTGAATTCATTATTTCAACCACATTACAGAAGAATGGCATTTGTTTTCTTCTTATGATAAGCACATGGGAAAGGAAGAAAAAAACCAAGTTTTATTATGGAGTTTTACATTAAAATAAAAATTATTGCACATTTTAAAAAACCCAACCAGTAGTTAGCAAACTAGAATACCAGATGCTCTAAATCAGAAGCCCTTATTAGATCCATACTTGTGGCACTTTATACCAAATGAAAATTCAGGACCAGCTGAGGAGTTTTGATCTGTACAAGCATCTTCCATAAAAATCAAAGCAAAGTTGCCAGCATACTTACACAAAACTTGCAGGAGGTCTTATGAAAAATAATATGTGGTTCAGCCAAAATTCCCATTGCCATGAAAATTTCAGTTAGCCAAGGGAGAGTTAAATCTTCAGTGGTTCAGACATAAGTCTGAGCATTGATTTCTGCTGTTACTCACTCATCTGAAATGCAGATGTCTGAAGACTTTCATTGTTGTGCTACCTTGTGGCATAGCAAATGTGAAGAGAAACAAAATTTTCGTCCTCACTAACTCCAAGCTACACCAGCTCTGTAGTAAAATACAGAACAGCTCATCCAACTAAAGGGAGTTCATAGGGCTTCCTGTAGGCAACTGCTTCCTTGCTATAGGCCTAGCATAGGTCTTGCCAAGGAAAATCTTGTTTTCCTACTGAAGCTCATGCCCATCAACAGGGTAGAAAACTCATGGTGGAGTTCCACAAAGTCACAAAAAAGAACATGGAGAAGACACTTTTGCTGCTGCACAACTGCACTGTGATCCATGAAAAGGGAGTGCTGGTGTATGTGTACAGCCTTTGCAGGCCTTGGCTTGGACTTCAGAGTAGACAGGGGCTGCCACCAGCCTTGGAGTGAGAATTTGAGAAGATGAGGAAGGCGTTGCTTCAGGCTCAGACAGGCACACAATTGGTGACCCCTACAGAAGTAAAAGGTGCCTTGTTGCCTTACGTGACTCTCAGCCCTCTGCCATCAGGCCATAATGCCATATGATCCCATTCAGAAATGTGTCAGACTCCTGCCCACATTCTGGCACAAGCAAAAGGGTAACTCTGCTTCACTCCTAGTCTGCTGCTCCTCGTGACAATTTTGTAAGTTTAAATAACTTGCCACCCTGCCTGGTATTTACCCCTTCCTGTACTGCTCAATGGACCCAATCCCATGCCCTTTCAAAAGGTTTAATTTATCAGGTGGACTGGAAGTGGCAGAACAAACCTTCATGTCCTGATAGAGAGGAGAGATACCCAGACTACTCTGAAAAGGCACTCCTGAAACAGAAGATGTCTCATGGCTGAAGTGCAGACCTCTGCGTGGGCCAAGCCACCCTACTGCTCAGGCTGGTGAAACAGCATCAATATTTCCCTTCGCCACTGGAAACACTTTACCTGCAAGATCACGTCACAGCACGTGCCTTTTTCCTAACTTTATCATGCCTGAGATAGATCTCATATCACCTAAACCCAGCTTATTCCTCCTCTGTTATTTCCAGGCATGCAGGTTACAGCGGAAATTCAGTCCCCAGCTCCGACCTTGCACCATGCACTCCCACATTTCATCTAATTTTCGTTGCTTCAGCCCAAATGTGGCAACTTTTCCTGTACAATTTTCTGATTTTTTCACGTTGATATTGTCCTTTGATGTGAATTAGAAGATACATAAGTACCTCTTCATTTGTAAGGGCAATCCCTAATGAATATTTGAAACAAATCTGGTTTGGGACTGAAGGAACTTGCCACCTCCTTGTAGCCTCATAAGTCCCATCTTTTATAGCCTTCCACAACCTTTCATTTAGACATTTTCTCATGCACTTTGACAAAAAGCTATATTAATTTCTATCTTAGTTAAGCTAACAACTTTGTCAGGAAGGCATACCAGCAACAGTACCAAAAAGCAGATAGATTAGGTATACTCTAGTCCTTGTTTCTAAGGTAAATATATTTTATTAAAGAGGAAGACATGGTGAATCAATTCATGATCAAGTGATGTTATCATCATTTAAAACAATCTTTTAAAGCTGAAGTTTAATAAAGCAACCGGGAAACCTCAGTTAAATGTAGCTAATCTTGTATTTGGATTTCTCAGCTGTTTTCTAAACAAAAACTATTAGCCACAGAGACCAGTGATTTTGCAAATAAATGGAAGCTTTATAGTAGATTAGGCACTTTTTATTACCTCAGGGGATAGACTGTGCACTTATTTAAAAAGCTTAACATTCATTTATTCACACATTTGTTTTACATGTTAAAACATTAAAGATAATTAACAGCTTCATTTTCTAAATGATTTTTAAATTCATTACTCATGTCAACCTTATCCTGAATGCAAAATGGAATTGGCCTCAACCTCTCAAACCAGTTTTTATTCACCAGCTTGCAGAGGAGAACAAATCTTTCTGCTTTTCCACCTACTAGCCGCCTTACCCACTTTGACTGAACTCTGAATAAACTGAAGAAAATATCCCCATACCAACAGAAAAAGCAACAGCTACAGTAATAAAGCACTTCCAGCAACAAGCTCTGCTTTTAGGTGCTGATTTTGTGACATCCCCAATTTTAGTAGCTAGACACTCTAACATTTCAGCAGCAAATATTTAAGCAGTACTTTTGCTGTTATTTAAGTGATTTTTCTGTTACTGTTGATGTATGTTTTAAAATAGACCCTCTCAATTTCAAAGTCAAGCAGGGTTTTAAAAAGTTATTGAATCAAACCTGAAAATCCAATTGACATTTTAAAACTTACTTTTTAAAGTAACGGATATTTATGTACTGTGGTATTCAGCTGGCTCAGCCTGCCTTCGGACAACTTTAGCTGCACAGCTTCCTGAAGGCATCTTAAGGCATTTTCCCCCTCAACCTCTCTCTTTTCTTTCCACAATTCTCTGTACTATTGAGGTCACACTAATCCAGCTATAGTTGCTCACATGACTTTTGTTCTGAGAGATGCCAGTGGCTACTGTACCATCCCTGTGAGTGGTACTTATTAAATTATGCCTCTGTACACATTGATTTATTAAAAAAAAAAATCTCCAGGCTTGTGCAAAATAAGTGTTAGCTAAGAGGAAGTACACGGAGTTTAATGGACAGGGATGGGCATGTTTTGCTAACTAGCTAATCAGACTCAGAAAAGCAGAAAGCCATCTAAAACTTCCTGGTAAAAGTCGGTGCTGTCACAAGCAGGCAGTCAGTGAGTGGAGAGGAGCTGCTCTCCGCGCTGCCCTGCTCCCTGCAGGATTCAGTGGGCTCCTGTTGGAGGCAGGATTTAAGGCAGCGGGAACCGCGCCCGGCCGGGTCAAACAGCTTGGCAGGGACACGCACCGGCTCCAGGCGCTATAGGATAATCCTGGAGTCCTGCCCGCCATTCCTGCTCCTGCTTTCATAATCACACACAAATTACCTGCCTCTAATGAAACGTTCATAACTGTGCCTGGAATACTGTTGCGTGCCTAATGCCTATCTTCAGGTGCATAATTAATTGCTCTGCAAGGCATTTTAAGGCGGGGGAAGAAAAGCTCAGCATAAATGCTGATCCAACAGTGTGTAAAGCCAGTGGACTAGAACAGGAAGGCCTCCGAGAGCAGCAGCTTTCAGCTATCCTTATGCAGAGAACTAACTAGGATATTATTTGTTACCATTTGGAGGAACAGCTTCTGAGTTTGGTTAGAGGTGAGCACTAATCAGCTGCTGAAATCTAAACTGATTATGTCTGAAGTGTCGACAGATGCAGAACTCCCTGAGTGAAGAATGAACATGTGTCAGCTTTTTGAGACAAGCTAGGGGAATACTTGTTTAACAGAAAAAAAAGGCACATTATTTAATACTGTGCAACAATCATGTACAAATAGAATGAATCATATGGAGAACAGTAGGATAGAGCGTACCAGTCTAACACATAAAAATAATTATATCAAATGTCCTTTTTCTTCTCAACATAACTGAACTCTTTTCCCACCAATGCTATTCTCTTAACTGAGTTGTCAGGGGTAAGAGAGAGACAAAAAAAGGCCAAACCTTCCCAACTTGTCAACAAAACATCCTGCTTCACTGCTCTCTAGAACGTATATTAACACTGTTCTTTAAACAAGCATTATTAACTCCTCAAACACTTATCTAAAATCCTTCCCCCGATCCCAAAATGATCTGTGCACATCCTCACACAGTATCCTACCTCTACCCAATATTATCTGCACACAACAGAACAGCAATCTTCACCCTAAGGAACTAAGAAGGGAATTTCATACTAATACTCCTATTCCCACTCTAAGGTCAGAAGTAGCAGAAAGATCATAGTTTTAACCAGGACACACATGTTGGCAGCCAGGGAGGACTGCCTAATTTGGAAGGTCCTAAAAATTTTTTTAATTTTGCCAGAGGGACTGTCCATCCTGTTTTCAAAATGTCATGGGACTGAAAGGGAATAAAACCCAACCAGTTTCCTTTGATCTTCTCCCCAAGATCAGTGGGGTCTCATTCAATGTATTTAGTAGAGTCAGGACTGAACAGTTCAGCCTCTAAGAGGAATAAGCACCAACACTGCACTGAATGCAAGTTATGCAAACGCATTAGTATTTACAGGACTGAGGCTTCAAAGACAAGATTTGAGAAGTGAAAAGAACAGAGGGATACAGAATCAAAAGTGGCACATTTCAGCATAATCACCTGCTCACACAATTACCAGACACAAGACAAAGCAGTCGCAGTCACCACGCTCATTGCATTAAACACGGCAACAACTTGCGCACTTATCCCTGTCTGCACTTTGCTGGACCACATGGCTAAAAATGTGCAACAATTCCAAATACTCTGTAATACGATGAATTAGAAAGACACTGCAAAAGCATCTAAACTACATAAGGTGCTGAGCATATATATGGAAAGAGACAGCCCATATCCCAAAAAGCTTTAATCCTCCTGAAAATTAAAATCCAAACAAACGTGTGGGTTTGAAATGTCATTGTTCAGCACCAGCCAAAGAGATATTCCAGTCTGAGTTTCTGAACCATCTGGTAAAGCATCACAACAGCTTTAAGCATCCAAGGATCTGTCAGGGGCTTTAGTTTAGAAATACTAATAATCCCATCATGTGCAGCTCCTACTGAATGGAAGATATACCTTCTCAATGATTTATTCCCCACTCCTTTACCCAACCCCACAAGGGAGAATCAGCCTGAACAAGACCTGTTAACATTTCTTCATCTGAATGCAGCATTGCTCAAATTATATGAGAACTATTATCCAGAATCACAGTCCTCACAAGTCACAGTGAGGGTCTTTGGTGGGTCAAAAGGGAAGAACAATTTCCAGGAAAAGCATTAAGAAAGTATTTTGCTTTGAACTACTTAGTTCTCCAGATTTTACACTAGTAATTTCTTCCTTTCTTACCATTTACCTTGACTTTTACAGGTTACATTTGGGTCGAGGAAAAAAAAAATTAGGGTGGGAGCTTCATTAAAGACATTTAACAGCTCTGCAGAAGCACAAAGAAAGAAACAGTGGCTGGTGAAATGAACTCGTGGCTGGAAGACAAGCATTTCATGGGGTGTGCAGCTTGGTTGCTGTCTCACCGTGTGCCACTGACTGAGCCATTGGACCAACTCTTCCAATGTCCCACTGCACATATTCCTGACCCACTCAGACATGGTCTAGCAATCTCTGCCATCTCTAAAATCCAGGCCTACAACATCCCAAGGGAGGCATTCCAAAGAGACAGGTGGCTCTTGCTAAAAGAGAAAGGAAGCTCTTCTTCCACCTCCAGTCTCTGAAAGTTCAGAGAATGATTCCTGTTCATCATTGAAGAGGGTTTTGAAGGCTTGGCATAAAGTACCCTTTTGGAAATGTATCCATAACCTAAGAGTACTAATAAGGGGGTTTGGAGTTATTTTTTCCTTTTAATTCCAATAGGATTTATGACACCTCTACAAGCATGAAGTTGAACTACCAGTTTAAAACCATTGGTCCCAACACGTGGCTTGTGGTCAATGTGTTGCATTTGGGAGACTTTGATAAAGTTAACAGAAATAGAAAAATGAGGTGACACAGATGCCTGAATACAGCACATTTGAAGTGCTGTTATTGCCCATAGGCTGAGAGCAGCTGCTGACTGTTTTTCAGACCAGCAGTCTGCAGTCACTAGAACATGGGATACTTCTAGGGGGCACACACACACATAGGAAGAAATGAAAAGCTGTTATTAAATAATCTTAAATTCACTCAGTGAGACCCATATTCAAGATGGCATCCAGTCTGGAAATTAGAAAAAAAAAATAAAAATTGAAAACGAGAACTTTTTAGATGAAACCAGGCTTTGAAAATAGCCTCACTAGAAAGGCACTCTAAGCTCAATACACTGACTCTTCAGGGAAGTTGTTTAAAATGCTTTGTACACAGCCAATTAACTCTAACTTATTGATTGAGATGGCATCTCTTAATTGTTTGGTTTGTTAAATATTTCTCTTTGAAGAATTTTCTTTCCGAAAAGCCACTTACACCAATTTCTGTAACTTGCCACTCAAGCTATCAGTGGACACATAAGAGTTATATACATGCTGATGAGCTTTTAGTAGTTAAAAAAACCAGCAGCAACAACAATAAGGAAAAAAAAGTGGTTTGTCTTTGAAAACCGCACTGGAAAATAACCACTTACAGGTAATTCTAAATAGAGACTTGTGAAGTAAAGATAAATGCAACCAAGATCTAATAAAGCCCTATCTGTTAAACTCGGCATCCTGTGAGCTGATACTGGGCTTTTAGCACTCACTGTTCTGCAAACCACTGGAAAAAAAAGGTAATGGGTAAAACAAAAAGATGTGATCAAGTCTTCCTATTTCACTGAAAAGCCACATGTCATTGGCATGAACTCTTCAGAAACCATTGCAGAAAAATCAGCTGTCAATCAGCTGCTGCTACTGCATCACAAGTTGACCAGAGAGGAAAAAAAAACCAGTATTTTCAAAATTAGGCATTAATGATGTATAAAAGCCATTAATAAGTATGAAGACCAAAGAAGTGAAGCCAGTTACAAGGTACTGAATTAAGAAGAGTCAAAACCCATAAGTTGTCAGTCCTTGCTAAACTCATATGCTGCCAGCATCTGAGCAAGAGGGACAGTTTTAGGTAAATGTAGAACTATTCTTTATTGAAAATATCCAGTATAGAGCTCATGGCCTTAAGGGAAAAAACTCAAATTCACCAGACAAGAAGTCAGTGCTGAATGAAAACCTACTTAACACAATTGAAAAGGTCTTTCTTTTGCTGGCATGTGGGTCTTTTCCTATTACCATCCAACTTTGCACTTCCCAGTGAGAACCAGTGAAAGGCAAGTGTCCCCTACAGTCTCAGTGTCCAGTTTTGTTCATCACCAGCTCACCCATTCCCTGTCTGCACACACTAAAACACATGTATGATTCTACCCATGTGGGTATTCCCAAATAAGCCAAGGCACACATACCAAATCACAGCCAAAACTCACACTTCACACTTGTTACACCTCTGGACATAGCCTGAGAATCTCAAAGGTCAAAAGCAAAGATATGATAAAGACTTTTTTCTCCCTCTCAAAACTAAAGAGGCTGGTGCCCATCTATGAATTGGATGACAATGTTCTCAGAGGAGGAAAAGGCATATCTGAGTTACCTATACCAAGCCAAGCATACTTTTTTGGGGGGCAGATGAGAAAGAGGGAAATTAGGCCTAAACAACTATCATGGGTGTAAAAATTAACACTATCATTAACAAAATCACCAACCAACAGCAGAGCTGGCTAAAAATAATAGCAATTTAAACTGAAATGGAAAAAGAAGATTTTTTAATTAGAAATTACTCTTCTATCAGCTCTAACAAAAAGAAAGTAGGGGAATAATAAAATATATGGAAATGTAATATTAGACATACTCTGTGTTTCGTGGCTCTTGCTACAGCAATAGCATCTGCCTGCTCCATCCACAATTTTCCTTGCAAGATCAAAACCAGGCTGACCCAGCACCTCACTCCATATAATTTATTCCTCCACAAAGAAACATAAATAATACTCCCACTCTTCCTCACTCAGCTACTATTAATCAGTTATAATCACCTTCACTCCTAGATAAAGTGTGTTTCCAGCTCTCTACATCAGGGGATAACTTACAGCTGCAATTCAAAAATGTGTTTGCCCAGCTAAGGGAGAATTCAGAGCTAAAAGGGAAGTCCTGCAGGATGTGCTGGTCTCTGATAGCCAAACCTCTGAACTGTTACATGAAGAACCAAGTCTGAACGAGGAAAAGGAAATGTACACATACAACGACTTTGCACTTCTATAATACTTCCTCTCCACTGCTCTCTACAGAAGAACAAGGCATGAATCTTCATCATCCCCATCTAGCAGGGATGAAACCTCGGCAGAGGAGAGGGAGAATTTCCCCAAGAGAAAAAGGGTACTTTTGGTGGGAAAGCAAAGTTCACACTAAAAAGTGTTACTGGCTCTCAGGATCCTGCTAATACTACCAGCCTTGTTTTTCCCAACAGAAGAGTCCCACCATGTAACTGCTTCTCCAAGACAACAAAGAGCATTGAACTTGGAGTTCAGGGAAGCAGGAGGAGGCGGGTGCAGAAGGGGAAACCGGCAGAGTTTCAAATCTTTGGTGTGTATTTATAATGTTGAAGAGAAACTGCATTTCAGGATGGAATGATTATTGATTTCTTAATGGATTACTGCTGCACAAATTTACACTCCCCCCCAAAAACATCAATCTTAGGATAATAATTATAAACCTATCACAGTGCATAGAGCATTCTGACTGAGTAGAAACTTATCGCTATCTGCCGGGAAATGGTCAGTTTTCTAATTTCTCCCACTCCAACCACATTACAGCATGGCAAGGAGCTACTGAAAAATACATGCTATTATAGCACAAAGTTTGTAATAGCCACAGGATATACCTCCAGTCAACTTTCATTAAACGGACTCTTTCAAGCTACTGCCCTTAAGACAGTGCCTGATCCATTAGTGAACAAGTTAATTAGTTATTAGAATCCTTTTATGTTATTTTTCTCATTGTAATGAAGCACACAGCATTGAGTGAGATTCCTTAATGGGCAACATACATTCACAAACCCACACACCCTCTCTTTTTCTGCTTACCAGCCTACAGTCAAATGTTTCTGTAGCTAAGTAATTTTTTAGCGAAGGCATCCATAGAACAGCTTCGCTACAAGCAGAATCATGTTGCAAAAATGACTGAAATACCACCAAAACTCCCCTTAACTTCAGGAAGTGTCAGACCAAATCACTGGAGACAGGCACTACGGAAACTTAAAAATCATTCTGAACCCAAAAACTCAATACCCCAAAGTTTTGCAAGGTGCAGTAATGTGGAAGATTCAAGCCTGTCTCTGTTCAGTGGTTCCCACTCATACCACCACTACTGTTTAACTAAAGGTGTTATATGAGGTTACAGTCCAAATGTGAGCTGTGAGCTAACGGCAATCTGCAAAAAGGCAACCACTCTTTGCACGGGGTCAGAGGCAGCAGAAAAGCCAACTGCCTGCCTTGTTGACCACACAGTTGATGACCTGTGCCAGCACAGCTCAGAGTGTCTTTGCTTCTGCAGAAACAGAAAAAGAGCTAGGAGCTCCCATTCCTGCTCAGACATCACTCTCTCACTGTGTGAGACCATGCACTAAACTGGATCAGCAAATCGATCCAAGCTAAAAATACCCCTTTTTGTTATTTGGTTTTTCTTTTTCAGAAGAAAATGCTGGCATTGCCACAGAGAACAAGGAATGCTGAACTCTGCTTTGAATGCTTGCCTTAGGAATAGTCATCTCAGCTAGAAGGGCATCTGGGGCACCTACCAGTTGTAACACTTTTAAACAGTCCTAACTAATGACAGCCCACACACCCAGTGCCATTAAAACATGTGCAGGTTAAAATCCTGCACACAACAGATTTCCAAGCTCCTGCAGCACTGCTCAGCTGCAGTTTGCTCCAGAGCAGAGCTGCAGTTGCACCCTGATCAGCACCAACCCTGCTGTTCCCAGTGCTGTCAGCAATGGGTAATGGAACAGCTCGTACAAGCCAAGGGCTGGAATTCAAATGGAAAGCTGAGGTGCAGCTTGCTTGTAATCCAGCTGTAGCCTTCCATGCCTAAAACTATTTCAAATACAAATACAGCCAGCTGATGTTCCCCCAGACAATGCTTGTCACTACCTAAAACTTGCCCCCGTGCTAGGGGTCTGCTCCACAAGTGTGTGGAATTAGAGAATCTCCCACAGAGTGCAGTGGGCTTTGGATAGCTCTTAAATTACTCATGAGAAAGCTTGCCAGCTACACAGCACAAGGATCAGCACCTTAACTCTCATTCTCTAAGAAGCTCCAATTTAATTAGTGCAGCAACTTCTCCCCTTTTCCATAACCTACAATTCCATCCTTCCTCCTCCATCCCAGAATTACTCATAGCTGCTGTAGGACAGCAAAAGCATCTCCAAAAATCCTCAACTTGAAAGGTGGTTAACAAAAACAATAATAGCCAAAGAAAGCAGCATTCTCCAAGGAACACAGGCCACATAAAATAGAAGCATAGGACCCAAAATTCAACACTTGCCATCAGCTTCAATTAGCAGCAAGGTGGGGTTTGGGAAAACAAGGGCCTCTTCAGAGCTGCTATAGGGCAAAGATGAAATCCCAGAATTAAAAACAAAATCCCCACATGCACATTAATATTCAGAGGCAATTACCTTTCAGCTTAAAGTCAGCCAACATGCATCTTACTACTGCAGCTCTTAAAGCAATCTTGTTTACAACTGGAAATGGATTACATTATCTCAGCTCCACCTATCCACATAATGCAGAGCAAACTGTCAAACATAAAATTACAAAATGGTTATTGTAAGGTATCCCCTTCAGCATAAAAATTAATTTGACCTATTTTATTACTAAATTATTACTCCCACACAAATTTTCTATCATAGATATCTATCAGCACTGACATTTATATTCCAGTGAGGCACTCTCAAATGCCTATTTTCTTCTTCTCGATCTCAAAGGTGTATTGAACAGATTTGATGTAAACAGCCTGCCAAGCTAGTTAAAATCTTTAAACTTTACACATACAATTAGATTGTGACAATAACCATTTGCTTAAAAAGAGAGAGAGAGAAAAAGATACCTACACAGAGTTTCAGATTCTGAAACAAAATGCTTTGTAAACTAAAGAAATGATTAATCTAAATTTAAGAAGGACCTACAGATATTTTTACTACGGCTCTGGCAGGTTGTTCTGATTGTCACCAAGAGACATGATTTGACAATGGCCCTGATTAAGAATGTGCTTAAGTCCTATTAAAGCCAATGGAAGTTAATCATCTGTTTAAGAGCTTTGCTAAATCAGGACCAGAACAGGAGACATTTCCAAAAAATCTGGGCCTAAACTGAACACACACTAATTAGCTGCACACACCAATTACGTGATTATGGATGAAACACAGTTGTTTAGCATTTACAACAGCACACTTTGTGTGGAATCATTTAGAAATAAGGTCTAATTATCATTCCATAACAGGTCCCACAATGCATTATAACCCACATATAGCATATTAATTTTACTTAAAGGAATAGCTTGAAAAGGAAAAAGAAAAAGAAAAAAGCAGAAATCCTTCCAGTAATATTAGTCCAAATTCTCAAGTGGATCAAGATCTGACCCTTTTGGAACTTCACTGTGCTCACAGGGAGAATTTCTGAGCACTCTTGCTCAGCCCAGTTTCCTTATTGCTACATTTTGCTTACAGAAAATATTCACTCTTGCATTTCAAAATGTAACATTTGTACTCCATGCTGCCTAATGACTTAAGCCCTGCACTCAGAAAACAAACAAATTGGCATAGAACTGCATATATCCAGGATAACAACTATCAGCAAATTAATTAAAAAAAAAAAAAAAAGTGGTTACAAGTTCATTGGTGAATGATCTCAATCATTTCAACTGTTTGACATTAGCCAGGATTGACAAGACTCACTTTTATGTCCCTTACATTGACATTTATTAGTTTTTCTTAGCAGCATGATTTTCAGATATGTGACTAAAAAATTCTCCAGTTTCATTAAATTAGGAAAAAAAGGCATTCCCAAGCCAGAGACTGTTGAAAAGCCATGCTTCAGTGCAAAACACAGCTCAGGAATGAGAAGACCCATGGAGAGTTACATTTATTAAACAAACACACATTAAAAATAAAAAACCCTCATGGTATGTAAGGCAATCTTGCGATTTCAAACTTGACTCATGATTGTGAAAGTTTGGAGCTGGCATGCCAACTTGGTGAGCCATCTGCTCACCAACAATTTATAAACGAGTCTGCTGCCAAAGCCACCCGATTACTCAGTTCTAATATTAGTGATGTAACTAAAACATGCTCTTAGGGTTTTTCTCCCCATGGACCAGGAAGCACAAGAGAAAAAATCCTCATGAAGAAAAAGTTAAAAATAAAATAGGTAAAATGTATTTATTCTATATTCCCTTCAAGTCTGGTAAGTAGGAACATTAAAGATTAAGTCAACGCTTTAGACCTGTAATTCCCTCTAAATCAAGTCAGAAGGGAAAAAAAAAATAAATCAGTAGAGTGATTATAAATGATGGGGCAAGAAGAATCATAGAATGGTTTGGGTTGGAAGGGACCTTAAAGATTATCCAGTCCCCCCCCCTGCCATGGGCAGAGACACCTTCCACTATCCCAGGTTGCTCCAAGCCCTGTCCAGCCTGGCCTTGGACACTTCCAGGGATCCAGGGGCAGCCACAGCTTCTCTGGGCGCCCTGTGCCAGGGCCTCCCCACCCTCACAGTCAGGAATTCCTTCCTCATGTTCAATCTACCCCTTCTCTCTGGCACTGGGAAGCCATTTCCCCTTGTCCTGCCAATCCAGACCCTTGTAAACAGTCTCTCTCCATCTTCCTTGCCACAATTAGGTCATCCCAAGCCTTCGCTTCTCCTGGCTGAGCAATCTCAACTCTCTCAGCCTCTCCTCATAGCAGAGGAGCTCCATCCCTCTGATCAACTTGGCAGCCCTCCTGAATGATATATTCTGTACCTAATGCCCATTTCTTTGTTGATGATTGAAATGGTAGCTGGCTAAAACCAAACACATTTGTACTCATCTCATAATAGCATTTAATACATTTTGGAAACAGTGAAAAATAATCAAGAAATTGTGCATGTAGGCTAGCAGGTACAACTGCTGGTTCTACTCATTTTGCTAATTTTATCATTAGAACTGGGCAATTTGGGATAAAAATATTTTCCTATTTAAACAAGTCCTTTCTTATTAAAATTCAACATTACAAATAGCAGCAAAAACATGCTGGACATTACAGTAAATAATCATTGGGGCAAAAGATACTGTAATGAAACTGCATGGAAAATTACTCACTCAATCATTTTTAAAACGTTGAGTCACAATTCAGTTTTGTTGGCCTGAAACTCCAGATCTATCTCCATGGCAAGTCAGCAGCAAATCCCAAAGCACAGCCACTATTCCCAGAGCTCAGATCTGAGGATGTGCTGCTGCAGGAGGAAAGCCAGCAGTGCTCAATGTCCTACACCACCATTTCCACACTGCCTCCTGCCTTACCTCCTGCCCACAGGGGTCACAAAACAGTTGAACCACCCCTTTCAGTGTGAGCAGAATCAGGACATTTCCAAGTGCTCTGCAGGGATACTAATTAGATTCAAAACACAGGCAGTCTTGGTGCCATTAATTAAGAGGACAATGACAGTGACAAGCACCCTGCTTCATTTCAGAACACCTTGCTCTATCACTGCCAAAAGGAGTAGCTTTTAAATCTGCAGTTTGAAATTAAATGCATCATCATTACCCAATTACCATTCTAACTAGTTTCCTCAACAACAGATCGGCTTTATTTACAATTAATTTTGGTTAATGAGCTAGTTGTAGTTTTATCTGGCAGATAATGGGAGAGAATTAATAATTGCTTAATCCACACAAAATTTTGTTGTTCACATAGCACACAAAATTCTGACAAATGTTTCTGAATCCCAGCCAACAACCACCAGCACATTTTCACCATCTGAAAGCAGCCAAAGCTCAGCAAATGTTACCATTTTACATTATAGTAGGTTAAACTGTTTATATATATAATTAGAATTATTATTATAAACTACAGTCATAATTATAAATTGAAATTTCATCACTGACTCATAAGGAAGCTTTCCCCCTTCCAAAACGCCTGGCCAGAACAACTGATTAAGGTCATCTCTTTGATGGTCTACAAAGATTTATTCCATCTATAGTTGCACAGGAAAATGCTGCAGAGACCCAAAATGGAGAATAAACTACCCTGTGTATGTTGGCTGTGCTATCTCAGACTTTTGTCTATTCCCCTCCAATGAACTTAAGCCTGGCTCCAAAGCCATTTTAAGCCCAGTCCTATTTTTTCTTTTTATTAGGCAGTGGTTTGAAATGGTTTTAAACCATCATCTTCCATTTCCACACCACCACCTTCTCTCAAAAATACATTCCCCTTGCCAAAATCTGGGAAGGGCTGGGTTTGCCTCCAGCCACTTCCATTCTCTTCTTCTAGTGCAGCAGACTCTGGCTGGGGCGCTGTCTACCAGAAGTAACATCAAACCTAAGGATTTCCCTGTATCCAGTCATTAAGGAACCTTGGATAATTATATGGCAATTATCATTCACATTTCTACAGTGCAAAAGCTTCTTCTACTCTTTTCCTAAGCCTCCATTGTTCTAGGTTGTTAAAAAGTACAGCCAGAGTTCTGGGGCAGGAATGGGTGACACAGATAAAACACCCTGACATGAAGATGAAGAAGAACATTACAGAGCAGCACTATAGATTATTTCCTGGAATGCACTGCAGTTTGCTTTGGTTTTGAGTACATATGTGATATATATTTACTCAAGCAAAAATCTCACTACTATCGATTTCTCTATAAATATTTAATGGTTACCAGTCAGAAGGTAAATTTAAGTAACAATAGTGCTAATGACATTAAATAAATGAAGCACTTTAAAAGTGAGGAAAAAAAGCAAACACTTCTTTACAGCATTTTAGACCAGGAGCAGTAAGACAGCAACCTGAAACCAGGTTACATGCTGATAGCCTTAGTCATGTCTGGTCTCACAGGCAGAGCAGAGAGGTGATTTTGCACAAACATCTCACAAAAAAGTAGGTTTTGCAAGCAGCAAACTTAGCAGAGACTGGCTTCCAAAAACGTTTGCCCATGCATTTGACATTTGAAAAGGGTGGCGCTTAATAGTTCTTCCTTCAGCCGAGGCACAATTCATATATCTCTTTCTCCTCTTTCTGGCTTCCTTGTTTCATAATAATTGCCCTTTCCTAGTATTTTTCAAGCCTGTACTTCTCTGTTGTATGTGACTGAAACCCTCTCTAAGTGCCTTCCATTTGTATTACTGCACTGCACATGTACAGGCTTGTCAGAAACCAGGGCTGGACACATTTTCCTATCTTTTTCTTTGGCTGCTGAGCTTTTTATTTGATATTAGGTAATTTGGGGGCAGCTGACAGGTCATAGCATTTAGACTATGAGAACACACTGGGATTCACATGCAGGTACATGGGATTTTGGCAAAATAAACTGTGTAATTCGTAGAATACAAATTTAAAAGAAGGCCAAGAATAAACTCACAGAGCTCTCACAGTCTGCTAACATTATATACTACCTGACCCTAAACACACAACTAGCACATAATTCTTCTCAACTCAGGAGTTACCTATACTCTGACAATTTGCAGTCACATACACAAATTATGAAGCTGACTGCCTCCCACCTACAGGAGCTGAATTCTTACTAAGATTAATTTCCCTACTTTTTCTCCACCTCTTCAGCCTAAAATTTTGTCCACTCATTTCCATCTCTTCAACTGGTGTCCTTTGTAAAGCTCTTAAAACTGAAAAAGTATGATATAACAAGGAGATACTGTTGTATTACTCTCTAGAAGACTAGATTATCCAAAGGATAATACACTATAGTGCTAGAGAGAGAGGCCTATGTATTTAAGGTAGGGGGGAAATTTCAAACAGGGGGTTTCAACTAAAGCTGATTTCCCAGACTGTTTCCACACAGCTGCATGGAGATGTGTTAGACTCACCCAGGAACTACCTGTGCTGGTAACAAGGTCAAAACAACTGGTAAGGTTGACCCAATTTTGAGAGATTAAACTGTAAAACTATTACAACTACATTTAGGACATGCCTAAATCTGAAAGGTGATGAGGATTAAGGCACTGAGTAAATTTAAGGCCCAATGGTGTATTCTGAAATACTTCTGTACTCAGGCAGACTCTGCAGTGGTGCCAGATCCCTGCAGATTCTCCAGGGATGCAGGAGAGAGGCCCCTCACCACAGCAGTGCACATGCAATACAAAGCCTGTACCTAGGAACGGACAATTAAAAGCAGTATGCAAAAATGCTAATTAATAAGATTTATTCTCCTTCAGGGGCCGTTATCTCAACAAGGAAAACCCTGCAGGATATCAATTTCTCAAGAAATAAGATTAAAAACCAAATGCCATTTTATTATTTTGCCTGACATGTCTCCCTCTCTCACAGACCTGGCTGCTAACCAGAACAAGGTCTTCAGTCTACTGCCACTCTTTCCCAGAAACTTTTAAATCATCCACAACTTTAAAAGAACAGCTACTCTTCCTCAAATGAATAAACCTCATATCTCTTCTGAGTAAAAAGACTTGCTGTTTTCATACAGAAAGAAGCAACTTCTTTCATTTTCAAAAGAAGGGAATTCACACCATGCTGTTCGCTGCTCCTTGGACTAAAGTGGGTATTTAGTTCACACTGCTGAAGTTTAAATGATGTACAGATAGAGTTACTAAAAACTCTCTCAGTTTGTGTTTTATGGCTAGATCATTACCTACAAAAATCAACTTGCTTGCAAAGGGAACCCAAAAATGTCCAAAAGCTGAGTTGATGTCTAGGAAAGATTAGGTGTGAATTCTCAGAGATCTGCACACAAGCTTTCCTAAATCAAAAACTAATTATGGAAAAGGTACCATGGACTTGAGCATCTCACAGGGCTCTGCAGCCAGCATTCTGTGCCACTCACCAATATAATTTTCATGGACCGAGGGAACACATGCCCCTTGAGAAAAACCAGGACAACATCACTTCCTTCTGATGGAACTGGCAGGTTTTAGAGGCTGGGGGGACATGCAAGGAAAACATCACTAAAAATAAGCTGAGAAAACTCCAGCCTGATGCTGAAGGTCACAGCACAGCTATCTTTAGTCTAACACTTGTTTTGTTCAAGTGGAGGAGCAGAGGGGATAAACAAGAAAATCCCCCCATCGGAACGTCAAGCTGTGTCACATTTGCGGTTTAACAGCCAACGGAGCATCTCTCCTGTAGGCCCTGCCCCGATCTTCCATTAGCTGGAGAGGAAACACACCTCACCTTACCTTCTCACATGAGAAGATTTGTAAGAAAAAAAATGATAGGTGGGACAGGCAACAAGATGGATGGATTTTCTGTACTTCAGGACATCCTACCTCCTTTGAGAGACACTTGGGATGTCTAACCCCCAGGACAAAGGGCCTGACAACAGCAGCACCGAGGGGTGGCTGGGTCTTCTATCCCCACTGCAGGAAGTTTCAGGGTGGACAGTAGCACCAAGTCCTCCAAAGGCCTTCTCCAAGCCAGAGACAGGGCAGGACTTGAATACTCACACTGATCTTCACCTTCTCTCTCCCCTACTGCAGTGACTACTTGCCCAGAGCCACCTCACACGTGCTGGATACCAATATCATAGCAGGAAAAGAGGCTGGGAAAAGTCTGTGCAGCTTCTCCAAGTAACATAAAACCATGGTGGGGAGAGCAGACAGGTCTGTAGTGAATCAGATTCCTTGGCTCATGCCTTGTGTAAAACCCACAGCCTGCTAAGAAGAGGGGCTCCTACATGTGTAGGAGAATGATGCACTTCAACACCTGTGTCTTTTTTTTTTCACTACCAGCTGGTAGACACAGATATTCACACTGTCCACACTGGGGTGGGAGCATGCTCAGCTAGGACTGACCAGCCCCCCATACCTGAGAGGACACAGGGATCTGACCACCAAGCTCAGCTTCACCAAAGAGAAGACCAAGAGCCCTGTGATCTCTCTGCACAGGACAAGCGTAGAGCAACCATGAGCTAAAGGAACTCCTACAATGTACACAGAGCCCACTACCTCTGTGGTGTTATGCCTTGGCCACACAGCCTTACAGGAATAAACCTCCAAACTGGAAAGATTTTTTAAAAGTAAGAGGCAGAGAGAAAGCAAAAGTCAGTTAAAAAACTCAAAAACGACATTGTAATTCACAGAAGTTGACATGAGCTATCAGCACAGAAATGAGGGGGATCAATCAACCCCATGCTTTTCCAGGAACAGAGTCTGCTCTTTTACGGTACTTTCCAATGTAACACCTGTAACAGCACTTGCAGGTGACCCTGCCAGCCAGGGCTATGCTCAGAGCAGGAGCTTCTGCCAGCATCTCCCTGCCTGTGAGGGATTACAGTTCTTCAAAGCCACAGGCTGACACAGCAGTGCCAGCAGAAGCCAGTAATGTAGACCTGGCTCCAGATCAAGGGCACATTTTGCTGGGCAGTATGAATAGGGGCTCGTTCACACACAGACCTGGCAATGCTCAGTGGTGAGGGAAGAGTTAAAATTCTGTGGTTGTTCTAATGTAATCACACCACAACAGGGTACTTTAGGACCACCACAATTATTCCTGTGCAGGACAGGAAATAAGCTGCACTGGTATTAAGGTACTTCTGAATGTGTCTCATTGTGGGGCTGCAAAAATTAAATGCAAAATAACCCTTAAGCAAAGAAGATATTGTAAAAATATCCTACTTTTGACAAAGGCTAACATGTACCATCCAAGTCTCCATCCTAAGTGATCTACAGCTTCTGTGATTCAGAAAATAAAAGGCAAAAGGGAAAAAAAAAAAAAAAAAAGCACATGAACATGAAGGAACTCTCCTACAATGAGCAGAGTTGGGAGAAAAACTGGGCCTCTGGTGACCTAGCCCAGAGCCATATCTGTCATGTTCATTGCTTCTCAGTGATAATCCAGCTCTGCTTCCTTCCACTGAGATGCAGCAGCAGCTGCCTGGACTCCAAACAAGCCTCCACTACCCTAGGGAAGAGACAACACACTGTGGCACAGGCTCCTCTCCTAGGCTGGTAACAGGTCTTGATACTACACAGAGCAGTGGCTCAGCCTTCTCTTCAATTTTCTACAGAATTTTAGAACAGGTCAATTTTAGACATGTTTCAAGGTGGGTTCTTCAAAGATTTTTATTCACTGGGATTACTGAAGCAAAGAGCAGAAAAGGAGGCTCTGCCTTTTCTTCCCAGATAGAACAGCATCACTCCTTCAAGGTGTCCCCTTGGCACTGGAAGGACGAGCACTGCTCACCCTCAGTACTGCACAGAGGTAGCACAGGTAGCTGCATTCCACCTATAAAACTTAGTCCTGCCAAGGTGCAAACCATCACTTAGCTGAAGGACTAGACAGAGCCTGTGGCCCTCAGGAACTGGAAACAAGCCTTTGAACCGGTTTCCTGGGAGAAGATACCCATTGATTTCAACAGGAGTAGGACCTTCCCCCAGATTCAGGGATGGGAAACTCTCCAATGGGGATCTTGTCATCCAGCTGCTATCAAAGTGTCATATTTCATGGAAGAGGAGGATTGCTCTTTTCGTTGGCATGTCTGAAAAGGAACTGAAATTCCAAAAGCAAACACTGAAAACTTGCTGACTACAAAGCTAGCAAGAGCAATGTTGTAACAGGGTGTGTACCAGGGAAAGTTAACTGAACCTGACAGTCCAAGAGAATAACAGAAGCTTCCTAAGAAAGGTGTGTGCTGCAACAAAGGCCTGGCAGATGACCTCTCAAGAGACTTCCATCAGAATGAATAAAAACCTATTTAATGAGATTAACTGATCATTTCACTCCACCCTCGTTATAACACTCACTGAGAGGGAGGAATGTTTTTGCAGCCGAGTATGTGGCTCCATAGGGAATGCCAGGACTGTGACAGAAGATAGGAAAAACACACAGGGGAGCCCTTCACCACTGCAGTGTGGGCTACAGATACTCAAACACCAAGTCATTTCAGTGGCTACTCTCTGTTGGCTTACACACAGTTTGTACCAGAGGAACTATTTCATGATTTTAACCACACCAGTGTGAAAAATCTGAGCTGGTGTGGATAGAGCTACAACAAATCAAGGCACATCCCAGAAAATGCCTAATTTCCAGTTAACCCTTTCCTCTGTTTGGGTTGCGTTTTTTTTCAAGAAATACAGTGTAGCACTACTTTGCAGAGCTTTGGTTTCTTAGGTGCGGAAAAACCCCTCTATTTTTGTTAAAATCCTGATGATTACCTT
Organism: Toxostoma redivivum; assembly: GCA_013397375.1. Taxonomy (NCBI): domain Eukaryota; kingdom Metazoa; phylum Chordata; class Aves; order Passeriformes; family Mimidae; genus Toxostoma; species Toxostoma redivivum. Next base: position 9,130 of record VXBI01013600.1, on the reverse strand, counting down.
TCCATTTAATATTTTTTCTTCTCAAACTCCAAGAAACCTAAATGCATTGGCTAAAACTTTGATAACTACTACTGCCCTGGCAATTCTCAGGAAGCGTGAGGATAAAAAACTGAAGCAAAGGCCGTTCTCTTGTAAGTGTCAAAGCAGTTCACTTCTTACAGTTCCCTACCATACTTTATTGAGCTCATCCCTCACGTCTGACCTGATCTTGGCAAAGTCCATCTTCACTGTCCTTCAACCTGCCAAACCACAGGTACAGCTGTATTGAGCATCACTGTGCAATTCCATAGCTGAGCTCCTAAAATCAAAGTGTCGAGACTGCAAAGTCAGACACAAAGGACTGGAGGACATCTCAAGTGACTGCCAAAAGTCCACCTCCCTGCACTGAGTCAGGAGATACCCAGACCAATAAATGCTCCCGTACTCCTTAAAGGCTGCTGAGGAAAGAAGATTCCTCAGCATCTCGAGGTGATCAGGTCTGAGTTTTTTGCACTTTCCAAGACATTTGAAAGAAAGGGAGACCTGAATCCCCATTCAGAGCACAGCAGTTCAGCTGCCAGAATTGTTCATGCCCCAGTGAACACATCAGGGGAGTGACTGCCTCAAAGCACTAATTCAGTCCCCCTCTGCAGCCCAGCCCGGCCAGCTTCAACCACTCTCCCTAAAGGAAAGCCTCCATCACCTCATCCTAATAAAAAGTCCACAACATGTACTGAGCCAGGAAAGAATCCCAGAGCAAGGTTCAGCCTCACATGCCTGGGAGTAAATTCTGGCGGTAACAAGCTCATTTGCCACAGAGCTGAGGCATGGAGCAACTTTTAATTTTATGTGGTTTCATTCCAGCAGTTAGGCTCCTAAATTACATTTTTTTTATCCTTACAGATGGGCCAATACAGCTGTGGTACCTGTAACTCTCTGCTCAGGACAACACAACTGTGACAAAACAGTAGTTGTATGACAATTCAGGCTTGAAAAACGAAAGTAATCAGGAAAGATTTGGGGCTTTGATGCCACAAAAAAAAAAAAAGTGGAACTGATAGTCCACCCTGATCACTTGGAATATAGTCTTGGCTACATTGTAATAAAACCTTGCTCAAGTTCCCTTTAAACACCGCTGCTGAAATCATTCCCACTTAATGCTGCTGTCCCAATTAGTGATCTCGTCAGACAGCACGATCGTTCCCCACCACGGAGAAAATGCAACCATCTCATTATTTTCAGCAGCAGAGTCAGCCGACATGGCTTACTCTCTTAATGAATTAATTCTCATAACTTACTAACACTTCAAGCTACTATAAACACCTCTTAAAAGCATACCACAATTTTAATCGCTTTCAAACATCAGATGTTGGGTTTGATATTTATGATTGTTCTGACTCTGTTTTGTTTAGGGGCTCCTTTTGTTTATGAAAGAAAAGATAAGAAAGTTAACTGGGACACCCACTGTCAAGTCTCTAATTTAAGGGGAAATTGCCTTTGTTGCTGACTGTCAGATGCTAATAGCTGCTGCTACTATTTTCCCTATGATACCAGGCCAATGATCTTAGAAAAGTGTCCTTCATCTTATACAAAGAAATGATTGAGTCAACTAATTGAACAACTGTGCCCCTGCAGTTTCTAAAGCAGAGATTCCTCTAAATCCATTTTAACCTACAAGAAAAAAAATATCTCTAATAACTGTAGTAAGAACTCAGTGTGGTATTATGGGGAGGTGACTGGGAATTATTTCTTTTTAAAGCCTCTTTTATAAGGATTCCCCATTAGCCTTTAATTAGCATGCCAGCTCCTATTCGGAGGTTTCTGATCACTTATAGTCCAGTTCAACATTCACAGGCAGGAACAAGACAGACTCCCTTGAACTCTGTGGGGTCTGTGGAGGGGCTTAGGGCCATGCAGGGAACTCTCCAGTACCAACACAAAGTTAATTGAGCAAGACTGTGACACCCAGCTCTGGATGTCAGCCTTTGTAAGAGTTTTCTTATGGAAGATCAAAAAAAAAATCTGGGCTTCCAGATTTGGGGCTATGTAAATATATCATCTGTACTCAGCAGGTGTAACACTAATTCATCTCTTGCTGTAGAGAAAAGTGAGATGATCTATCAACCTCTTCAGTTTGACTATTTACATGTATTTTAAATCTTTGCTTACATAAAACTACAGTGAAGTATTTTAGAACAGAGCATCTGCCAACACACATGCAGTGTTCTGCTAAAGGCAGGTATATGTAAGATCATCAGTTAGCTATGACAGGTGATTTAGTGTGATTCATCTTTCAGGATCATCTCATTCACAAGGAAAATTGAGCGTCATCCCCATCCATAACCTACAAATACCGTTTAGATACTTGAAAATGATAATAGGTTAAAGGATGCCATAGCTAAACTATTCGACCCAAACCCTTTTGGAATAGAACCTGAAAACATCAGTAATCCAGACAGAACTACTAACACAGATTGCCAGGGGCTGATGAACATAGAAGACTCTTTACCCAGCACATAATTTTGCTGTTGCTGGGAGAGCGCTACTCAGTCATTCCAGCACAGATCCAAGAAATTTGCTTCTCTTGGTGTTTCTCCTTCTGAGCCAGACACAAATTCCGACTAAATTAAGAGCTGTGGTTCAAAGCATTACAGTGAAACGCAAGAACAGAGGTCAAAACTTCGATCTCTACCTTGCAGGTGCACATCCAGAGCACGCAGCCAAAGAGGGCCATGTGCTTCTGGCAATGACTGGCAACCAATCCGGGAGCCAAATATTTGGGGTCTGCTGCCTGTATCACCTCCTCCATTCCCAAGTCCTACCCAGCCAGGATGACATGCCCTAGGCTTTGCTGTAATAGCAGCCAACATCACTTAATCTCCAGCAACCCGCTGGAAATCAAACCAATCTGAAACAGAACACAGCCACTGTCTCTACTTAAAACAAGGGATGATGGGTCAATCCACTGAGAGCTAGTAAATCAACACAAAATATTTCAAGCAGCTATTTTACCTCCATCTTTCCTTTTAAAATACCAAAAAAGCCACAAAAAACCCAAAAGACTTTTAAAAAAGAGGTGCAGGCCCCTGGGTTACCAAACCTTTAAAAGGATTTCCTGTGCCCCACAAAACAGGTGGAAAGCTCTAAAGCCCTGCCTGGTGATTTAGCCTACACATGCCAGATTCAAGATTTGGCCAAAAACCTTAAATGAACCAATGTAACAGCTGCCACAAAAGCTGACAACCTCTGATCAATATCTTCCATGTTTAAGGCAGCACAAGCCACCTCTCTGCAAAACAATGCTATGCCTGCAAAGAGTAAATAAATTACAATACATTAAAAAAGCTTGAGTTTTGGTTGACTTGGGAAACCCAGGCAGATCCCTTAATTTTTCAACAGCAGCACATCTTTAACACAGAGCAGCAGTGATGAAAGCATTTGAGACACATGTGAGAGACCAAAAACACCTCTAAAAAAAAGGCTGTAGATACATATATTTTGCAAAGAACTAATGAAGCTTAAAAAACCATTGAAAATGTTAACACAATGAACATGAAGATACTGAGTGTGCTAAAGCCTTTTGCATGACTTCATTCTAGATCTTTTTATTCCTAATTTGACTTTGAGTTTCAGTCTAGATTATAAAGAAGATTTAAAACACACATACTTTTTTCCCTTCCAATGAAGCCTTCCCATTAATAAAAAGGAAACAAAGAAAATGAAGAAAGTGAGTAGTAAAACTTTTACAACATAATAAAGTATATCAGAATCCCAGTGCAGCACAATTGGAATTGTCTAAAGATGCTGAATTATGGGTGGTTGTCATATAAAGTTCAGTCCACGGGATTAGAAATCATATTCTCCAGAAACATGTATATAATTGAGAGATCTTCATCATAACCCTCAGTTTAAAGGCTCATAAAACTGCGCTTTACCCGTAATTTGCAAGAGGAAAAAATTCTTCAAGGAAAGTAACATCCTTTTCTCAGAAGACTCTGAAGGAGATACACTGTGCATTTTTAAGCAACCCTAGAAGCTCGCTCTTTCTCTCACTGATTTCGGTAGGGCATTATAGTAACCCTCGGTTTAAACAGATAAATATGTATCGGTAGTACACACAAACCAGAAAGAAAATTGGTATCACATAGAGAGGAACACTCTGTAATTACATTGGAACCAAAGCACATTGCATTTTTCTGGACTGTAAGTACAGAGGTTACATTAAGGTAAATGTCTTGATGTAACACTGTAACCAACATTTAAACAAGGTAGGGCACTTACACACACAGAAAATGAAGATTGTTACTTTTATGAAACTGTGTAAACTACATTTATCCACCTCCCATATATAACACGAGTAGAATTATTAAAAAATTACCAGGTCTGGACACTCTTACTGTGCAGATTCACAAAACTCTCAGTTTCTACCCAACATTCTAAACGGAACTCCTTTCAGTTTGTTATAATCGACTATAGTTTTATAAATAAAATTTGTTTGTTTTCAAATAAAGCTACTTCAAGCTGTTTTGGGAAGCAAAGTAAGTAATAGTAATAATAATAACAACAACAATTTCTATTTGGGTTTCAGAACCCGAGGAAACAAAACCAGCACATGTCGAGCCTACTGTTTTCCTACCTGGAGCAGGTAAGGACCAGCTCTCAAATGGCACCTTGGGAAAGTTCAGACTAGTAATCCCGTTCATGTTTAGATGAGACACCAGCACAAACAAGAACAAAAAAAGAGAAAATCTCCCCTGTCCTCCTCTGTTATTAGCAATGCCAACAGCAGTGGGTAAGACCTGGTAAGCAAGCCAAGGACCAGGAGGACCAGACCAACCCAGCCCTCAGCTAGAGAGAAACAGGCTTAAGAGGAGACTTACTGCCTGCCATGTGACAGGGGGAGGTGTGCTGCCCATTGGGAGTGCTGGAGGTGAGGTCGATGGCCATGCCGCAGTGCTCCCTTTCAGGCGAATAGTCATTGTCACCTGCCAGCACAACACAGGTCCCCGTAAGTTTTTATCCCCTTCTTCAGCAGACACACACAAGGATCAAGAAATGCAACCCACTCACTCCCTTTGCCCCTGCCCTTCCCTCCTTTACTTTCCAGAGCCTGTCAAATCTCAACTCTCAGTGCCCCAAATAAACATTTGGCTGATTTTCAGAGCCTCCTCAAAGTTACTGTCACCAGTCTTTTACACACACTCCTGTGGCAAACCTTGTCCCAGCTGCTTGGTTTTAAGTAAGTTAGGATTACTTTTCCATCAGCAGACAGGGAGAATCCAGGCTGGGCAAGGGAAGACTGGAATAGTAATTCACCATACAGACCTTCCCCCCCAAAGCCTGAGTTAACTGACAGTCGAACAAAGCACGTACACAGCACGCCCCCCAGACTAATGGAAGGANNACCCCTTCCCCCCCCCCCCCCCAGAAAACAATACATAGGGAAAGGCATAAAAAGTTTTTGGCTTCAGTTTGAATTTCTAGAGACGAACCCTCTCTCATTTGCAAAGTTCATTCACCTTCAGAAAATATTTAAACCTAGAGATACTCACCCATGCACCCATCCCCATGCATTTCTCAGTCATACAGAGAGTTTGTTTTTAAATGCTACTAATTCAGTGTCAACGCAGGCACTGTACACAGGAAACTAAACTTTCAGGTATCTGCATTATACAAAGGAGAGCAGGAAAAGAAAAGTAATTCAGAATAATCAAGCAAAATGAGTACTTACATGTAATATATCCATCAACAGCCTCTGCTTCCATAGTCAAAGTGCAGTGCTGCAAGGCAGAAAAGTACACCCTCAGAGACGCCTGTCAGTATCAACCATTAAATGATTAAACTTACTTAAAGCCCTAAGTAGTTGCCCATTTTATTGCTGTTGCAACCACTGCCTAGAGAAACACACAAGTGCACTGCATGTGCTCGTTTGCAAATCACTGAACTCTTCCCGTAAATTATGTGAGTAGACATGCAGCTGCCTCCTGGCCAGGTGGCACCTGGATCATCCTGGTCTCACCATACCTCTCTCTCTCTGTGCCCCATTCACAATTTTGCCTGATCTGAGAGTTTTTCCCTGACTTTCCGCTTGTTTGTTCAAGCTAGGATGGTAATGCTTCATCAATTATCTGCTCTATCTGCAGCCAGAACAGACTTTGAGGATATGGATACTACTAACAATTGCTCTTTTCACATGCACTACAAGAGACTGCCTCCTGGTCTAAACAAAATAAATCCTCCCACATCCATTCCCCTTGGACAGAGTAGTTCCAGCTTGGTCTCGCACCTCTGTGTGCACACACACCTGTACACACACCTGTTCACTCTAACCCTATTTATCTGCCACAGCACAGGGCCAAACATCACATTTCATACTCCCAGATCACGCATTTTGTGGTATGAAGCAATCTTAAAGTTTCTGGAAGCACTTTGCTGACACAGAACAAGCTATTACTTTCCCGAAACCCAAGTAACTGTATAGAATGACACCCCCTAGCTATCATTTGATATATATTG
>VXBI01013599.1:157724-195619 GCA_013397375.1 Toxostoma redivivum | reverse complement strand
GAAAGAAAGAAAGAAAGAAAGAAAGAAAGAAAGAAAGAAAGAAAGAAAGAAAGAGAAAGAAAGAGACAAGAGTGGAAACTTATCAGCATCTGTAGATCCAATGATGATATTTGATTGCTGTAATTCAGACATCTTTTGGTCAATGTGATGATCTCAAGTCTTGATCCTTTGAGAGTGGGGGAATCCTACAAAGTAAAGAGTTCAAGATGTCAATATATGTTCACATTCAAGTGGGAATGCCCTGCTACCTGTCTTGGGGGGGAGTTTTGACGCTGTGGATCACACCCAGTCCTCTGGTGAAACATCCCAGAAATTAGTCTGGGGGTGCTTCAGTGGTTGTTGGTGGTTGCAGGTGCCATCTGTTCCATAACTTGGTATGATATGGGAACTTTTGTCCAGGTACATTAACCAGGATGTGCTAACCAGATCTCACTTCTGACAGGCCTGGAATTAACAACTTCCTGTCACAACTCCCCCCTTCTGAGCTTATCTCAAATTCCTGCTGTGATGACTTCTCTTATGGCCACCTTCTGTGGCCTTGACAGTATCTGAAACAGGAAACTGTACTCTTCAAGTCCTTGCAGAGCAATAATTTATTTATTTCCAAAAGGACATATTGTCTCTCAAAGTTCCTATTTAATGTATAAGTTGCCTACTGCAGTTCTATGTCTTTTTTTAACCATGTCCACAGTTATATTAATTGTGAGAATTAGAGGTGGATTTAGTACTGAAAAATATAACAGTTTTCCATGAAATTGTAGTGTAGCCCAACTTTGTGGAGTTGACACTGTCATAAATCAATAGCATGCTAAAGAAGAGATAGCAATTTTCACAAAGGGCACTTCCAAGCAAGTTGCCCTAATGATCTTTATAGGTTCTCTGACATGTAGGATATAGCTAATTGTTGCAGAGAACACATTACAAGTGAGGGGACAGAATTCATTGAAATTAATGTATTTAGGCTTGTTGCTGAATATTAACCTCAAAGAGGTGCAAAAATCTGCCATGTTACTGAAAGGTTAGGCAATAAAAGGCCAGATGGAACCTGAAGACAGCTAATGCAAAGTAATGCTCACAGGAGAAAGCATTTCAGCTCTACATGGAAACATAGTGATGAGTTCCAAATTAGTTATCACCTCTCAGGAAAAAGATATTTAAATCTTTGGGAATAAAGAGGAAAATGCGCTTGTCTTGGTCATAAAGTCAGCTCTGGCCCCTAAAAATAAAGGATGAAATAGAAGTAGGAAATATACAGAAAAGGATACCTAATGGTCTGTGTAGCAACAAAACCAATACTTTAAAAGCAATATGTTTGGAAAAGAGCAAAGTGTATTAGATAATGATTTTTCCATATTTTGAAAGTTCAAGATACAGACAATACTTACTGAAATAACAAGTCTTCTTGGAGTAAGTTAAGATTAAAAACTCACTCCACTTTCTTGCTCATTCTATGGCAGTGATTTCCACATTTTTTCTGAAAGGCTCCATGAAAAAACCTATTCAAGCACAGCTTTTGAACATTGTAGTCTGCATGGAACAGCAAATTCATGAACTTCTAATTGGCAAAATCTTTAAGAACAGTTCAAGGGGGAATTGCTGTGTCCTTGCTTTATTCATCAAAACAAAGTGTGCTGACTACTGCAGGTTCTCCATCTAGATGGATACCTGAATCTTCTCATCCAGTTTGGCAGGTCCTGTGCATGGAGCTGATCCTAAAAAGAATTAAAAAAAAAAAAAGTAAAGAAGATATCATCCACCATATTAAGCATTACCAAATCTGTATATATTTATTTATATACAAATGAGAAATGTTACACTGATCTGCTAGGGCAAGGTTTGAAAGCATAGCACTGCTAAATACTTAGGTGCACATAACTGAGTAGAGTGATTTGCTTCTTGCAAGACTTTAATTTTGATCTTTCTTAACTTAAAGAAGGACCCAGTAAGTAGCAGGCTGTATTCTACTTTAAATTCTGAAAAGTTTCAAAAAGAGAGGGAAGATTTCCTGGAACTCTGTAAGCTTTAAGGCTCAGATTCAGACCATTTTTGACTCAAGGGCTTTTGAAAGCTACTGAAGGCCATAGATGAATTGCAAAACAAGTAAATCAGAGAATTGATGTACAGTTATGTATCTGCACTTATTGGATTTGAACTCGGCAGGGAACAAGTCCAGCTGAAGAGGCTGTAACAATCAGATGGCACATGAAATTTGTTTAGCTCCGCTTGGCAGAAAGAATGAAGAATTACCTGTATATCCAGATTGGAATGTCTTGGATTAATGCTGTTTCCAAAATTTTTCCTTGCCTATATATTATGGAAAAGTTTTAGAAATTGTGTTAATGATTTACACTAATGTTACACTGTCTGGATATTACTCACTGCTAAGGTGTCCTTGAAAAAAAATTTAATCATTATTATGTATATGTTTTCTATTTTCTTTTTTTTTTCCTATTAAATGTTTTGTGCTAAGAATTGTGTAGTAGTAAATAGTTGAGAGTTTTTTTGCTTGTTTGTTTGTTGTTGTTGGGGTTTGGGTTTTTTTGCCATTCTAAATTCATGGCTTTCTCTTTACGGGTGAAATGTATTTCTGCTCTGCTGCTTCCTTGGGAGAATTCATCATGCAGAATAAATTATGTGGGTCCCTCAAATTAGATTGGGTTTATGCCCTACACTGGCAGCTAATTCATGAATTAGACTGCTTAAAATGGACCTCATCAAATAAAATACCTTCAGGACAAAATAGAACTGTAATCTCCAAGTATGCAAACCAAAATGTGCCTAGTGCATTCATCCGATAAACAGGCAGCTAATCTGCAGCTAAGATTAGGAAGTTTATAAAATCTATTTCAAAAAGTTTTAATTAAAATGGGTTCAATGAGCTGTGTCTTGAAATGATACTTCTTATTTTCTTTTTGCAATATCATGGGATTATAGCTTGTATAAAAGCAGAGAATATACTGTGTGCAGACTTCAGAATATAGAGGACACTGACAGATGGACACACATTAAGTTTGAAACAAATGCACATAAAACAAACAAACAAACAAACAACCCCCAAAAAACCCCAAACAAACAAAAAAAAACCCCAAACAACAACAAAAGAAAAACAAACAGAAAAAAAAAAAGAGGTGAATATGGATGTGTTGTGCTGACAAATTCCTAAGGAAATTATGCATCAGCTTTGTAGAGTTTTATACATCAAGGATATACTTACTCAAAATGTTAATTTCTTCAAATAAAAGCATTAGGAAGTTAGGGCTCAAGTGGATATAAGAATTATTATTTCCTGTCTGAAGATAATTCCAGGTCTGTTACTGACTCTCTTTTGGAGTTTATGGGATTCATATCTCCTTCCAGAGTCTGATTTGTCATCAATCAAATCAAAATATTAGTAAAGGTGCTGCACAAGAATGTAAAAAGAGCTGCCTGGCAACAGTTAATTTCAGAGCTTTGAAGATACTGGGTCAAATTTTCTCTTTACTTTCACTATTTCAATTGTAACTGTTAGGTGGTGAGTTGTTATTATTAGAATTTAATCACTGAGGACAGAATTTCTAAGTTTGCTCCTCTTTTCTGTCCTAAAACAGAAAAGCTGTAGCAGATGAAATGAAATCCTATTGTTTGTATGGCATCCCAGAGTAGCAGAGCAAGTAGAGCAAGGTGGGATAGCTGAAATTTACTGAACTCCGAGAGTGTGTAAGGATGGGCCCATTGTATATATTTATTAAGTCTAGTTCCTCATCTAAGACATAATGGAATCTAAAATTCTTCGCCAAAATGATTTTTTACAATTTTAGAGAAATCATAATACAACCATAATGATCCATCCAGATATATATTTAATAAATTTGAAAAAAAATCTTAATTCTTTGGTGTTTTGTTCATGCTGGAAAACACTGCAACATAGCTATAAATCTACTTGGAATACATCTGCCACAGCAAATGCCCTTTATGCAAACTTTTAAATGGCAGAATGTGTTGATGCACCTTTTCTCCTCTATTGCTAAATAGCCTTTTAAATCTGCCTTTGGCAATAAAAAATGTTGGGCTTTTTCCTGACAACCTCAGATCATATTTTGAAATCAGCAAACAGCTCATGTCTCCTGCCCTGCTGGCTTTCTACTGTAGTCCAACTTCCTTTCAACCCTACTGTCCCTAAAGGCCCAGGAAATATCAAATAAGTCCTATAGGGAATGGAATAAAATATGTTCAAAAGAGGAGATCTCAAACTTGTAGGTAGCAAAGTATCAATCCTTTGATGTTTCCTCTCTCTTTTGTTTTACAGATGCTTGGGGACCTACATCTCTTTACGTTAAAAAAAATGGAAGAAAAAAGAAAAGGAGATCTTATTCTTTATGGAAAAGGGAAATCTACACAAAATTTTATTTTCTTTTACAATATTTTGATCTATTAAATTTAGAAACAATTCAAAGTTAATCCAGAGAAGTTGGTAAATGACAATTCTCTTGCTTATATTTTTACTGGAATAAAATCAACTCTGGCAAGTGCTACTAAAACATACCAGAAAAGGATGGAGGTAATTTCTCCCTTTGTATCTGGAAAGTGGTAAGGACGAAGTTTCCTTCTTCAGAAGATTTTCTAAACTGATAGCTCAAAAATTATTAAAGTGGTAATGCAGACCAGTTCCAATTTGATCTGAAGATCACAGTCCCCGAGGTTCCCAGGTGGGATTGCCCATAATAACTGAAACTCAGTAGAATTGTCGACATGTCTATCACACTCTTGCCTGCATCATTCTGTGTGTTTTTCTTTCTAGCCAACAAGTGGTGAAGAGAGATTAATTTATAAGCCTCAGCCACTCTCCCCAGTGGGCAGCCCTGACCTCCATGAAGGACTTGTCCCTGTAACCACGTTGTCAAGCTGATTTGGGATGAGCACCACGGGCTGAATTAATGACCCTGAGCTCAGGCCGGGTGCTGGCAGAAGGGAACGTTAGCCTGAGGTGTGTGTGCTGCTCCTGCTGGGTGCAACATTAATACGGGTGAGCCAGAGAGGGTTTTTGACCTGACACTGAAAATCCCTGCCTTACTCACCAGGACAGCTATCAGGGGGGATTGACTGTTTGCCACGACTGATTGATGTATTAAAAATGGCAAAATAGAGAAATCGTGCTCAGAAAGGGCTCCTTTTTCAGCAGTGCATCATTCACAAGGAGACCCAGGTACAAACCTGGCTTTCAAAAGATCGTTCTGAAGGTTACACAAAATGATGTAAAGTATAAAGGAAACAAATGAGGAAGGATTTAGCATTTAGCACTAATGACAGCAATTTTGTCATATGTGCTCATTTTGTGGCTTGTCTTTCAATAAGGGAAGGTCTTTATTAGTAATCCAAGCTAGAAACCTGTCCTGTCATCATCTAGCAACAACATTTCCCTCTCCTCCTGTAATGCCCATAAATAAATTTAAAATATATAAGATGTTGAGAGAAAAATAATGGATTAACCTATCCTGCTTATATTTCCTGTATAACATATTATATATTGCAAGACAAAATGGATTAATGCATATACTCAAATTTCTTCTGTAGAAGCAGCAGGAAATTTTCATTTTTTTCCTGCTGAGACACTGATTTGTTCCTTCTTGACTCTCATCTACAGCTAGGCTATCAAGTTAAAGAAATTTAAGATATTGCAAGAGAAAATACGAATCATCTATAAAAAAAAATTAAAATCTGTGTTATATACTACATTTGAATGTGATTATGAATTTACCTTCTTTTGACTTCTGTTATCTGTATTCCTTGATATGTCTCAGGAATGAAAGCTGTAGGAGTCAGCAAAACTACAAAGGAAAATATTGACAAAAAGTTACACAAGTATATGTACTGCTAGAAAGCAGACACTTTTGAAGCTGCCATGACTTCTGAAAAGCCTTTAAGGTGTCAGAAAGTGTAAATTCACTGTTGTATATGTCTGTGTATATGCACTGTGTAACTTACATTGCACTGAGACTTTCATAAGTGATATAGTTGCTTACTTGGCAAACTCTCTCTACTTCAACAAGTTAGAATGCAGCAGAGGGATAATCATAAGGCTTGGGAGAGTGAGTCTAGATCAGGTGGAAGTGCTTTTCCTCTGCAAGGTACAGCTGTCATCATGGTTCAAATACTGGAACAGTAAAAATCTCTGAAGAGTTTGGTTTGTTCAAACACCTGTTAGAAATAGTACAACTTGTTTTTATATTTCAAAATTTTACAATAACCATAAGAGTAGTATTCTGATTTTCCTACCTCTTTCTCTCCCAGCCTCCTCCAAGGAGCATCCACACAGAATATGTCTAAAGTACAGAAACTGAATCTAATTCCTAACCTTATGTATTTGATTCAATTGATGGAGTCTTGGTCCATAAAGAGCATTGAACATCTTAAACTTCTGTATCACATCTCAGATAGTCACTTTAAGGTTTTGTCCAGCTTCCTTGTGTGTTAAGGACAGGCAATATTAAAAAATGAAATTGCCTGTAGTTCTATGTAATCACAGACTTGTGGCATGTTTCTATCAATAGGTTCTTTGATAGTTTACTCCTGAGAGTAATGTTGCAGTGCAAGAAAATCAATGCCAGACACTTTGGTGTCTTCTTTGGACACAACAGCTTAAGATAAAACTTCCACAAATGACCTTTTCAGAGATGCCCTCATTCAGTGACTCAAGATATAGCAAAACAAATCATCAAGCAGATGATCTTAAGTCTCCCAAGCACTAAGTGTTTTGCTCACAGGTAGCAAAGTCATGGAAACTGGATTTGGTTCATCCTTGGTATTAGTTCCCTTCAATTTCACTGGGTAAAATGTTATTGATGCTGCCAAGAAAAAGCTTTTGATAAATATACCAAAAAAAGTCATAATCAATAGTCCTCTCTCTCTTGCAGAAAGATACCTGGAAAATAGAATACAGAGAATCAATTGTTCTTTAATGGTGTGAGATTTCTGTTCTCCATCTTTCAAAATATGACAGTAGTACCATCAGCAACTGCTTCTGACACCTGAGCTGCCAGGTAATCCATACTCATCTGAAACGTTTCAATTGCAAATTTGTTTGTGCATCTGCTGGAAAGGGTTCATGTAGCCAGTGATGGATGAAAAAGAGAGGTGGTACAAAGTTACATCCTGCCCTGGACTGCATAACCAGGAGTGTGTGTCATTCTGGTGAGAGAGACTGGAAGAACTACACTCTTATTCACTCATCCCCTGAGTCCTTCCCTGACTCTGGAAAATCTGATTCTGTAGAGAAAATTTCATTGTGTTTTTACCAATACAGAATTACAGCACAGGCAGAGCTGCATGAAGCGCTACTCCCTGAGCATGCCAGCAAGCAGCAAGGATAAATAAAATCAAAGTAACTTTTTTTTATTTGCACATTTTACAAATATCACTATAAAAGCCATGAGAGCAGATAGCAACTAACCATTTTTGATAGCAAATACCCATCCAATAACCATCATCTTTTTGTTTAGGGGGTAGGAATGTTGGAGTAGGGTAAGGGGTTTTGTTTGGGGTTTTTTGCTTTTTTCTAAAAATATAAACATTGTACAGACAAACTATCAGGACCATAATGTTGCTCTTTTGTGGTTTTTATCAGTGTTTATCGGTGGTTCACAGTCAAGATTGATGCAATTGCACGGTAACCTTGATGCAATTGTAGATAAGTTCTAAGTAATGTGCAATACTTTAAATAAGAAATACTTTTTAAAGTATATAGAAGACTGGAGAGACTTAAGGGTAAGTATTCATAGGCAGAAAACAACATTAATTTCATGTGAGAACTTCATTATTTTGTAAGGCTAATTAAACCTGTGTGGACAAATTTATAGACAAGTTCCTAATGCATCTGTCAAACTAATTTCGTTCAAAAAGAAAAAAAAATCTAAATGGAAAAAACCCAGCTCATGGATTTTGAAGCATAAATTGATATTCATCTTTTGGTCAATGAATACATGCATTTGGATCTTGTAGCATCTTGCTTGAGGATTCTCCTATTTGTATGTACTGACCATGAAAGAGAAAAAGCATCCCCAGTCTCACCTGCAGCAAGCTCAGAATCAAACAGGAGTCAGTATGTTCTTTCTGATCCCACCTTAGAAAGCAGAGATCATTCTATACTTAAATGATTTGATTAAGACTGGCCCTTTGGCAATATGATGTGAAGAGATTATCTGGGATTTGCTTTGAGAGAGAAGATGGTCTAATGAGTAGGTTATTGAATTAATCACAATAACATTTAGTACTGACAATGGATTTAAACCTTGAGTTACTCAGATAAAGCAGAGAATCCTACATCACCTAAGTAAATCTGTATATGAATTTAATATTCCATATTTCCTCACAGCATATATTTTGATTTACTGCCATTAAAAAACAAACAAACAAACAAACAAACAAACAAACAAAATAAACCACAAAAAACAAACCACAAACCATGCTAAGACTAAAAGACTAATTAAAAGTTTCCAATAGTTGCAACAAAAAATATGTTATTTTCTCATTCAAACTGCATTCACAAATGGTAATTTTTAGAGAGATATTTCGGAAGGTATAAATGATGCTACACTTAATTTTAAATTATTTCTGAATTCATTTCTGTCATTAACTTTAAAAAATAAGCATTAAAAAGTGATATAAGCATATAATCTGACTGCCTTTAGTGGCAGGTGTTCTGAGAGAAACACAAACCTAAGGGCAAATTGAATATTCTGCACTGAGGCTCTCTGTAAGCCACTCAAAGCAGCAGTTTGAAGGTCACAAGTATATCTCATGAAGAATTAACCCACATTCATAGGTAAAAGTGACAGTTGTTCCTGGTCTGCCCCAAATGCAAGCACAGGTGGTCTATATCAGAAACAGAAGGAAAAAGTTTTTATTTTAGATTTCTTCTTACAATGTTTGTATGCATTAAAGTCAGTGTTTATGTCTTACTCCATAATTTTCTGTATGGCTGTGTTGGGGATACACAAGCTAGTCCTTTTCTTGTCATATTTAAGAGAGTAAAAAATCTATGTTGGTGGTATATATTAACCTGCTGAATACATGTAGAAGCCTACTGAAAAAACTGGCATTATATCTTTATTTTCAATATTTGTTTTTTCTATTTCCCTATGTTAGGTAGTTAACTAAGGCCCAATGCCAGATTATATTGAAAACCAGCAGCTACTGTCTTCAAGCTTATGAAAAAAAAACAATTAAAATATGATGGCTGGGATTTTGTTTTCTTTTATTTCTATTTTAATATTATTAACTCATTGTAAAAAATATCAAATGTAATTTTCCAGAAAATTCTTTAGTGCTAGTTCATTTATTTAGTTTAAAGAGTTTTAAACATCTTTCTGTAAATTTGTTCGCCAATTATTTTTTGCATGGTCAAAGCCAAAGTGAGCCTGAGCCTCAGTGATAGACTGCATTATCTAGTTATTTGCCATTATCTAGTAATATCAATAACATACTAGCATTACCTAGTTATACCTATAACAGAAAAATACTCCATCTCTGTAAAATCTCCTTCCACAGCAACACTTCCTTTCTATGCATTCTATTGGTATCCTAAAGGTAAACAGTTTTAATCTGTTTAGGGCTGGAGGAATAGGACACCCGTCTTTTGAGAGAGAATTCAGGTAATCACAACAAAGTGCCCAGTAAAAGCAACAGCGTTGAGACAACATCATCATAGGCACTCTTTCAGACACTTCTTTTCCAGAAGACCTTCTTCCTTTTAGTTGCTGGAATTAGTGGAGGCATTTGAGTGGCCATTTCCCAATGAACCCATTTAAAGCAAGCAGGAATCATACCTGTTGTAAATTTGTTAATATTGTTTTGTTGTTTTGGTTTGGTTTTTTGTTTTTTGGATTTCGGTTTTTTGGTGGGGTTTTTTGTTTGTTTGTTTGTTTGTTTGTTTGTTTTTGGTTTTGTTTTGGGGTTTTTGGTTGGTTTGGTTGTTGGGTTGTTTGGGGTTTTTTTTAACTGTAACAGATGAAAGTCGCAGATGCAAGAGCCTAGGGCTTTTTTTAAATGTGGACAGCTCAATGTTCTCCATCTCTACCCTCATGAAGTTTAACCCTTGCATGAGTGGTAGTGCTGATACTGCAGTTTCTGTTAACAGTCTTACTCATTAGATCAGTTTGTAATTATATAGTATATGCTTCTTCCTAATAAAGACTTTGGGACATCTGAAAAACTGAGAACATTTAGGTATCTGAAAGGCTTCTAACAGTTTCAAGCTTCATATACTTTTACAAGTAGACTTTGCACCCATGAAAGTGCTGAAACCTGTTATAAACCACCTCGAGTATTCTTGCTATCTTCCCACTCCATAGAATTTAACAAGGGTTAAAGGAGGGATCGTTTTAATATGTTTCTACAGAATTACTCCTCAAATAATGCATGGAATTGACTAGAGAATAATTTTCTTTCTCTAGTTCCTAAACCCAAACTTAGAAACTTCTCTTATATTCTGCACACAGATAATTTCCTGGTAAGCTTCAAAGGTAGCAAAAAGAAAATAGAAAGATTATCAATTTCTATTAGATTCTAGACTGGTTTCTCATAAAATTAAAAATTATGGCAAACAAATTAATTTCAAAAAAGAAGCTTTCTGAAGGATTGCTAATATTACTAAAGCCCTGAGGATGAAACCCATCAAGCCATAAAGAATAAAAGTAGTCTCGCATTAAGACTGCCCTGCAGAAAAGATAAATTAATCTGATGCATTCTGAACTAGTCAAATTTTGGTGTTTGTTGATTTGGGGAAAATATAGCAGATTGACTATTTGAGTATGTAGTATTTCCATTATAGGAGAATGGCAAAGTACACATATATGATTTTAAGAAGGATATAATTATCCTCTATAACCTCAGAAGACACAAAGAGGTAGGATTGTCAATTTTCTTTTACCACCTGATAAGAGCTGCCTAAGATGAGAGTGTTCTTAACTTTCATTTCCTTTCCTATACACTACATGCATTAGAGAGGTATAAGTAAAGTGCTCCTAAAGGAAGGTTAACATTTACTTATTTAATATTGTGTGCTAAAAATATCAAGTAAATCGGTCCCTGGACTGAAAAGGATTAAAGGTCACAAAAGTGGTAGTTCATGGGAGAGAAGCCATGAACAACTCTCTCAAAGATTTCCCTTTGAGTCACGAAAATCAACTTAGCACCTGGATGGATTTGTGTCAGTTTGGAGTGATCTTAACATACATTCCTAGTTTAGCAGATGTGATATGAACAAAATAAAACAAACTGGAAGGGGAAACACTCCAGGGGTAAAATTTCAGTTTGAAGTTAGAAAATAACTTTTAGAAAATAACTGGAATAATCAACCTGAGATAAATGAAAATTCCCTGTAAATCACTATACATTGAGATTAGACAGGAAAATTCTCATGAGCAGTCTTGGAGGGGAAACAGGTAAGATCACTTCTCAGCATGTTTCATAACTATTTTCCCTAATCCTGAGTTAAACACCAGTAGCCTGACCTCTCTTTTGTATGTGCTTAACTTCCGCTAGCCACAGATGTGTAAAGAGGCTTTGTGAAGAAATGAGCCTTCTGTAGGGCAATACAATATTTAAAGCATTCTCAGGGGCCCAAGATCTTTATTCAACACTTAACTATCTGAGAACAAGAAAATTAAGAATCTTTGGAAAGGAAGAGTATGCAGATATGTGATGCAAAAAAAAAGGAAAAAAAAACCAAACAAACAAAAAAACAGAGGCAAAAGTAGAAAAGAAACAGTAGTATATTACATTTATAAACAGTGCTATTTAAAACATTCTGGTTGCAGAGATTGTTCCCTAGTGTGTGTTTAAACAGTAATGCCTCCAATGCTGGCACTTTCAGTTTGGATCCTAACCTAACCCTTTTTTTACAACTCAATAACCATGTCATAACCAGTTAAAAAACCATGCACTTAGAGTTTGGTGGAGAGCAAGTAGTTGTGTGGGGCTCAATTCCTATATTGTAACTTTTGTTCTGATTAGCAAAAATGCATCCATATATTTCGTTCCAGGTTCAATATGATAAAAGTTTCCTTTTGCATCAGTGCATCTCATTTCTGAATATGTTCTTAGAAGAATGCCTATTTTCTCTAGTTTAGTCTAGAAATTATTTTCCTGGATCAGACATATTTCTCTCAGTGAAACATCAATTGTTGTCAAAATAAAAGAACTACTTACAAGTACATTTTCTTCCAGCTTCATATTCCTTAATGCTTCACTGTTTTAACTTTTGAGTTATGTCTCTGGAGCCCTCTTCCTCTATAAATAATGGAAATGAAAATTGCTACAAGTTTTTGAACAAATTGAAATATTTCTTTTTTTAGTTTCTTCCTCCAATTTTCTGACAAGTGAAGTGATGTTTCCATTAATTTCTTCTTTTCCAACGTGTCTTAGAGTGACACATTATGAGAAGAATAGTCAATGAACTGCATGAATACTTGTGCCTTTGCCAAAGAGAAAAAACCATAAATGAACGTGAAGATTTAAAGAAGAGGTATGAAGTATATGATAGAGGGAAATTGCTGCTAGGGCACTAGTAACAGATAGTGTATTTATTAAAGTATTAATGGATAACCAGTAAAAATCACTTGAATAGCAGCACATACTTGAATAGCTTTTCATGTTTTTTCAATTCGCTTTCTTTGTTTACATTTTTCATGTATTCTAGTTCACATAAGTTTCCCCAGAACAATTTGAAGTTATAAACATTTTTTTCTCACTAAAAGGCTTTGTTTGTGTTTGTGCAAAATACCCAACAATTATGCCTACTTGCTCCCCTTAGCCTAATAAAATTATTCCTGGGCTAATTGTGCTCCATCTCTCTCTTTTTTTTTTTTTTTCTTAGCTAGTAATTTAACATTAAAAATTATTTTGGCTTTAGCAGTCTACTATCATTATGCAAAATAGAATCATAGAATAGTTTGGGTTGGAAGGACCTTTTAAGATGCTCTAGTCCAACACCCCTGCAATGAGCAGGGACATTTTCAGTTAGATCAGGCTACTCTCAGAACAAACTATCTAACTTTGTTTTGATGACATGAAATGCCACCAGAGTGGGAAACAGACAACTTCGTACAAAAACTTTTCTACATCACTATCAACACAAAGTGTACTTCCCCAAACTTTGCTTTAGATGATTGAAGGTATTCGCTCTCTGTGTTTAAAGTAACACCAAAACGCCAAGAAACTACTGCTAAGTGTAGCAGGAGACAATATATTTAGGACTTCTGCACAACTTCCAGCAAACAGTTCAGATTGACCATCACAGAAAATCTTATGATGCATCACAGAATATGTTGCATATACTTGATATATAACGTCTTTAGAGGCATTTCTGTCATCCATTATTAATATTCTCCTGGGTTAAGAAGGTAGCGTAGCTTGGCCATTCAATCTTTCTCTTGCACACTAATACTTTCAGCCTGGGTGAAAATTCACACTGATGAGGAGGGCAGCCTTGATGCTGTTGGAGACATTGTCAGGCAGAAATAGGCTGAGATGACAGGCTATTTAACACAGCATCCTGGTTAGCTCTCTGGTACCCCTCCTGTCAGCATGATTGCTGTATGTCCTTTGTAGGTTACAACTGCTTGAGACAACTTCTGACACATAAAAGTTGTTTTTCTAGTAGTTTGCATTTCATGTAGCTACTCCCACATAAAAAAAAGAGCAAAGAAATTGCAAAATGCTTCCTGTGTTGATAGCATTTTGAAGGTTCTCTACCATATTTACAGCTTGTTTCTTTCCTTCCCTATAAAAAACTTTGTATTCATTTTTCATTGGTGTAATGGAAGAGATTAAATCCTTTGGATGACCCCAGTTTTTACTTAACAATAAAGGAACACTTCTTTCATTTTCAAACACCTTGAAAGAAAACAAAATAGCAAGATGAAGCTTGGATTAAGCTCTCCAGTTAGGATCAATCCAGCATATCCAGTCATTTTATTTAGCCAATAATTGCATTAATACAATACTTATGCAGTGTAAGGAAGATAGACATTTGGTTCCTTGATATTTTCAGATACCTGGACCTCCATTTTCTATTTCCTAGCAAAACTAACTTCAAGGCTTTAAGTAATATTGCTGTGGGTTACTTTGTCTTCTCTGATAAATCTCTTTCAGTCTATTCATATTACATAAATGAATATAGCCAGGGACTAAAAGTTTAAGCATCTACCTAGTGTGTAGGATATTTATATCCTTCCTCCCAATCCAGCAAGTAATTTCAGAATTCTTTTTAGAAATAGGAACAGAAAAGATTGAGAACAAGCTTTCTCAGAGTAGCATGGAACACTCTTAAAAGTGAATTACATGTCTTCAAATATTTGTGCTGTGTTGCCAAGGGAGGAAAGTGGCAAGTAACACTATGCTTTAGGTCTGCGAGCTTAGCTTATTTCCTGTTCATTTCCAAGTAGTGTTGCATCCAATCAATTTTTCAAGCTGCTTCAGCTCCTTAAAAAAATCCATTTTTCAACCAACACACCTTCCATCCCCATTTATGTCTTCATGCACCTATTGCGCCAAGTGACATCAAATCTGAGGGAAAAAAATCCACCAACAATAAAATAACCTCTAACATTCAAAAAACTACACCATCACAGCAACAATAAAAATCATAATTTTACCAAGGAAACAGAAGTGTTTCTGGTTGAGAAACATTGTACTTTGCAGATGAACTCTGCGTCCCCAGGTGAACAAGAAGTTAGGAGGAAGAGTGATGCTGGCTGCTGTGCTTTGAATAGGTCACAATGAAATGGGTGAGGTGGACAAAGGTCAAAAAANGGGGGAGCCAGTGCAGTCTCTGATAACAAACCCTGCACTTCTTCTTTCCCCCTGCTTCACTCCTGGAACCAGTCTTAAAGTTGGAGAATTTAATATTCAACACCAACAGAACAGACGATTTGGGGATACAGGCATCATACAGTCACCCCAAGACAGGCATGAGTGGGTGGAGAAAAAAGAATGCAGTCATAGGAAGAAATGAGCAGCAATAATGAGGTTGCTACTAGGTGGTGAACAGCACTATATCTATTTTACTCCAGAGTAAAAAAGAGACTCTTCATGCAGCATCATTGTTCTCACAATCCATTCTTTCCTTTCCAAACTTCCTAATCCCCAGGGCAGGGCCTGGCAAGGCAAGACAAGGTGAGAAAAGGTATTTGTCAGATAAAAGGATGTCTGTTTAACCACTTTTCCAAGGGGATGCTTCTGTTGGGTCTATATGATGCTTAGATGCCACCTTAGATTTTTTTCTGGATATAGGTGTCAAAAGAGAGTTAATTCCTCTCTTCCTTCAATGCCTTTTTTTTATCAAAAACAACCCCTGAATCAAGGCAAAGAGAAGAATGATTTGTATTAGAGAGATCCTTTTTATAGTGATCCATGTCACTCTTATTTTTCAGTGAAAGATACATGCCAGTCCATGGAGTCAAGTTTATTGTGATTTCAAACATCTGGTTCTCACATATTTAGTGAGAGTTTTCAAAATTTGTAGCAAAGATAACAATTCTTCAAATTTTTAGCCCTTATCCCATAGGACAATCATTAACATCATGCCTTAACATTATTTCATAGCTGCCTTTGTTGCCCAACTTCCTCTTCAAGCATAATAAATCGAGCATTATAAATGTTGCTTCTTAATCCAAGGGCATATTAACTACAGTCCTCTCTTTTGTGACATATTTGCTGCAAATCCTGTTACAGGAAAGAGGGAACTATTACACAGAACTAAGAATTTACTGTAAGTTTAAAACTCTTTATAATACAATCAAAACATAAGTTATTGCTAGTCCAGCTATGACAGAACTATTACTTGAAGTACAAATTAATGCAGAAAAGCCTTGTTAGAAACACCCTTAAATACATTATAAAAGAACATTTCTCTTTTCACAGTCTCTTTCTCTTGTGTGATGCTCATCCTTCGATTTTCCTTTTGGGTCCCAAGACTGATGGTTTCAGTCTTTCTCAGGAAGAAGAGGGGGAAGGTACTGGGTGGCTTTGGTATAAGAACTGTTGGTGTTTCTGACAAATT
This sequence comes from Toxostoma redivivum, assembly GCA_013397375.1. Taxonomy (NCBI): domain Eukaryota; kingdom Metazoa; phylum Chordata; class Aves; order Passeriformes; family Mimidae; genus Toxostoma; species Toxostoma redivivum. The sequence continues at coordinate 179,583 of VXBI01013599.1, read as the reverse complement.
ATTTCATTCTCAGGTACTTATGAAGCAAGAATTGAAGGGTTAACAGCTTAGCTGGAGAATAGGAGCTAGACATATAATGACTAGAGTAAATCAATGTAGAAAAGTTAATAATTAATGGGTGGGCCAGTAAAGCTAAGACAATATCATTTGCTTGGCTTTGTTCTGTCAGGATGGGAGGATGGGGTATTGTTAGAATCTTCGAAACTGAAACTTCGCACCTGCTTCGCACCCGGAGATTTCTCCTGGGTGTGCCCGGTGTCATAGTAAAGATACCACTTAGTAACTTTAACTAGTTGGAGAGTCTTTGTCTCTGCATCACTTATAGGTAGGAGTTTCCTCTTGGTCTTGTGTCATTTTTAAGCCTTCTTTCAATTCAACACACTGTCTTCCCATCAGTTTCCTTTTATTTTTTGTTGTTGTTGTCATTGCTATGAAGGGCAGCTGTTTTTCACCCTCTGCTTCGCAACCATTGTCTGACAGGTGCTGAACTGGGACTCACAGGGAAAAAGCTAAGCCAGGGCAGTCCATGGATACTGCTCCTGTCAACAGCTGATAAACCAGCCTGAGCCCAGCTGTGGCCAGCAAGGCCAAAAGAGCCCTGAGACACTGCTGCTGGGGCAGTGCAAAGCCTGCAGCCTTTCTCCAGTCACCTCAAATAGTGTTTACTGGGCTACATTGTGAGCTCTTGATCAAGTATCGCTTGAGACAGAATTGGCCAGCAGAAAGCAGAACTGTGGCAAGTGCCTTGTAGCAAGACAGCCACTTCAGCAATTCTCCAGCTGAGTAAGTTCACAGAAGTAGTTGGGATTTGTATGGTTGTTGAATATTATGTTTCAGCTCCTCCTGAAAAGCTGACTGAAAATGTAGGTTAGCACTTTTGCTGTTGCTGACTTTTTTGGTCCTTGGGATTTTCTCGGTAGCACAATTTTTTCGTCTGCATTATGTCTGATAAGATAGAACAAGCGACGTCTAAGACAGGGGTCACGCTCTTCCGAGTTGCAACAGTTAATGTGAGCTGTCAGCCTGCAGCTGTTGCGTTAGCACTGCTTTTGGCAGAACAAATCTTCACTTAATGCACAGAGTATAAGGGCTTGAGAGGTTTAGAGGACAGCCAGCAGAGAATTTAAACTTATTTTACTTCGTACTTTGATTTTTTTTATCTTAAGTGTCAGATTAATAAAGTTTTATAAAGCATTGCATACAAGGTGAACATTAAATAGCTGTTATTCTTCTTTAAAAATGAAGATTTTGGCTCCAATAATTATTTGGAAAGTAATTTAAATTTCCTTAGTGAATAGTTAATATGAATTTATTTAAGCCTTTATGTTGGGTTTTTGTCTTCTTCTTTTTCCTCTAAAAATATTTGAAAAGACTTCCCAATGGCAGCCGAGGTTGAAATTTGTAAAAAATGTATTTCATTCCTGTTTCTAAAGTTGCCAGAGAGTATACTTTTCTTACTTTTTGCCTCAAATGTTTCTGCACATTGGGGCAATAGAACCAGAAGTTCAGAGAAGATCATTGAAATTGTTAAGTGATTCATCACTGAAAGTCAGCAACCAAGAATGAATATATGAGAACCAGGGTGACACCTGAGGACAGCAGGAATTGCAGGCTCCCATCTCAGATGTTTCCCCAATTCAAAGTCTTCTTTAGGAAGAGCAAACAAGAAAGAATAAAGCCTGTCTGCTCCTGACTCCAGCTTCAGAACAGGAAAATAAGTAAGCTTTTACCCCTGAGTAAAGAAGAGTTGTGTTCTTTAGTGTATGTCTATGGAATATCTCAGACTGGTACTTTCTGGACCAGAAGACAGCACTCCTTTACATCTCCAGCTATCCCCTCCGTAAATGAAACACTCTCCCAAAATGGCACCTGTAGTAAATACTTGAGTCTTATTTTGAGAACTACAATGTGTCATAAAAGACAACATTATCTTTTCCACAGAACTGAGAGCATCATGATCACTATTTGTTAGTTTTTAAACTTAGGCTATTGTGTCTAGCAAGTAAGTGAAAAGTCATAAAAACAAAACTGAGTATTTTATGAAAATTTGGTTTAAGTAGTTATGCTGGTGGGCCTTTTAAGATTTTAAATGTAGTTGTTAGGCTATATAAAAACCTTATTTTTCAGGACTTTGTTCAGGCTATATTTTTATAAATTGCAAAAAAAGTGATGGCAATACGAAGCATTTTGTGTCCAATTGAAGTCTACAGAGATCAAAGCTAGAAGTCATGCCAACTTCTTAAATGAATGGAAGAGAATTACTTGAAAGGAGAAACATTATACCATAAAAATTATATAAGCTTAAGCAGCTAATTACTGTAGATTTTAGAAATCAAAAAATGGTTCAGAGGAAGATGCACATAAGAGACTCAGAACTGCACAGTACTCTACCAATAGCAGTGACATAAAAAGAATGAGACCCAGAAATTAGGTGGATGTTTATAAACAGAGAAAATTGGTTTGAACATATAGTAGTGAGCTTTTTATAGTGATTCACACACTTAATGTTGTCTTTGTTCCTTCTGGGATTTGAGGAAAATATATAAAACTCATTCTCTGCATTTTTAAGCCCTAAGTTTTTGATCTGATTTTCTTTTCCCCATAAGATTTTGCACATACATTGTTGAAAAGAATCCATATAGACTTTTTAATCTTCCATATGTGTGGGGATTTTTATTCTCACCTAGACATAATTTTCTGCATTATTTGTAGCGCTGCCTTTGGTCCTGATTTTCCTTTCACAGGAAACTTGTTTTCTTCTCACAGGTTAACCTAATTTTTCCTTAGGGCATTCAATTCTCATTTACTGACTTGGAGGGACAGCTGTAAATGTTACAAACGTATTTCATATGCAGGTCATTGTTTCCTTATGAACAGAAAAAACTAAAAATATGTGATTTTTACTTTTTTATATGCATCTAAAATTAGTTAATGTTTTGTATAACTTTGTGGCCCTAACATTTTCTTTAAATGTGAGACAACGTTATTCAGTATCACCTGCAGGTTTTCTCCTCCAGGAGTAGCATTTTCTCTCCAGACCAAATGGGAAAATTTTAAAGGCATAGTCTGCAACATATCACCAATAACAGGAGCTAGTTTAAGGTATCAGTCTTTTCGTAATATTAATTGTGCTTCCTAATGCAAATAGCTTAAAAACATGAAGGCCAGCAGCACTCCTACTTTTAATTGCAAAATAATCCAGAATATAAAGCAATGGAAAAAGAAAGCTATTCACTCTGGTCCAAGTTATCTTCACTCTGGTAAGCAAAGAAGATAACAAGTGGGCACCATACCATGTTGATCAATCCAGAAGAGATATTAATTTGATTGTAGAGCATTAAAACTTTCTTTAATAGTATGTTTAGAATTCTGGCTTGACTAAAATTACTGTATAAACTGCTTAAAGCCTACACCTTCCCAAGGCTGGGTCAGTGATTTCATGTAAAAACTGAGGTAGTTCACTTCAGTTATATTTCATTGCAGTCACGCAAGCCAATATTTTGCTGGGAAATAAATAATGAGTGGTTCTTTGTCAAGAATATTAGTCTCTCCGCAAAACATAGCAATTTGAAAAAAATTGAAGAGGAAATAAACTAACAGTTATCTAATACTGCGATTCAGAACTGCGCATTGTAATGTTTTAAGTCTTTTGTTCAATTTTGTTTTAAAAGTTCCATATAAAATGGCTTCCGCCATTTCCATGGGGAGGCCATCCAATTTAGAAAAGAAATAATGACAGCTCTTAAGTGGGTTCCCCCCACCCCCAAACTTAATTTAGGCTCACTGAATGATCTGCTTCCTCTGGGCATATTTGCTCAAGGTGACATTGGAGAACACTGGAAAGTGAGCACACAGCTTCAAAATATTCAGACTAAAAATTCCACCCAAATCCACTGAAATTTAATGCCATTACAGCCCTGCATGGAGTTAGTCTTGGGTTGTGTATTTTAAAGTACATCCTTCTTGGAAAGGATCCTGGCACTCACACATGTAGGACTTTCACTCTATAAACTAATAAAAATAAAAAGAAAACCTAATTTTGTTAACATCTTTAATAATTGTCACAGAAGCTTAAGCTTGCAAGCTGCAATAGCTGCATGTTGTGTTTTGCTGGTTTTGGATAATAGTATGTTAGACATACTGTTTCTTCCTCTTCTTTTGAATCTTTTACCCTGACTGTGCATAAATTTTTCCCTTACTTTATTTCTAATGACAGCTTAGAGTTACTCTCTGACCTGTGCTGGTTGTCCTGCATTTCTTAGCCAGTCACATCTGCATGTAGGAATTCTGCCATCTCCATGAAAATGACCCAAAAGATGTCTTAGGCTTTGTCTGTTCCACTACATCAGCAGAACTCGGGGAATATTTTGGGGCCTGGTATTCAGTCATCCATAAGGCTAAATTTACAGAGCAGTCCCTCACTACTTGTGAAGACCCTTCCCTTCTCTTTCAATACCCATCATCTACTGCTAAAGATTTGAGTTCTATTTCTACCAGTGCTGACAGCCTTTATTGCCTTCTCCAGGTGCACTGTAACAAATCCTTCTGTATGTTTCCTCAGGCAGCCACTCACACTTGTGAATCTCATTGTGAGCCCCAGTAAAGCCACCTCTCTGTTGTCTTCTGAATTTTTCAAATTTCTCCTCTGTGACATAGCCAGAGGAATAAAATAAAATAATAAAACAAAATAAGATAAAACAAATAGTAGGTAGACTGTTTTTGTGCTGAGATCATTGCACATCAGGCTGGTCCCTGGTACATAATACTTCCTTTTCCTTCCCTTCTGAAAGCATCCATTTCATTTATTGTCTCTGCTCCGAGAGGTCATGGCCCTCCATCTCAGATAAAAGCTTTGCCTTACTATAAATAATAATCCAAGCTGAAATGACCATGGATAATATGAGGGACTGTCACAACATTCTTAAATGGAAAAGTTGACTTTATTTTATTTATTTATTCTGCTAAAGGTACACACAAGGAGATAGAACAATGTAATATTTCAGAGATGGTCCTTGCATATCCATATCTTGGCTGCTCAGTCATCTGAGGAATTAGGAGTTAAATATATTTACATATACATGGGACTCTTAACAAAATACATGACAGGTGCCTAAAGATTCAAAAATATTAGATTAAAATAGGTTTTATTTTCATTATAGAGCATTACATTTCAAGAACTCTTTTTAAAATATTATTTATTAAATCATAGTAATTATCAAGTTTCAACATTTTTGGAATGCCAAACCATCTTCATTTGGCATTATTAAAATGAAAAAAAAAGCCCTTACTTGTCAATTATAAATGAGTGAAAAATAATCCTAATGAAAAAGAAACATACATAGAAGAAAAAAATTGTTTGCAAAATATCTAATTCAATATTATTTTCCTTTGTCTATTAACATTTCAAAATATTGATCTTCTGCAAGTAAAAATAATCAAGATGGGGAACTTGTTATCTAAATCATATGGGAAGGGAAAGAAAGGGAAACAAATTCTAAAATAACCTAATACTAGTTTTATCAAGAACAGTCTTGTAGCACTTTCTCATATAATTGAATGTTTCTTTCTATTTATATATTTATTTTTATTAGACAAGGATTTCATATTTTATTGATATTATTATACATTCTCCTATAACTGTATGAGGTTCAGTTACTGAAAATGCATAGGGAAGACCTTGTAGATCAAATGGACAACAGCAGATGAAACAGAAATCTGCAAATTCACTATAATTCTTGAGAAATAAATATATAGAGAGAATATAAATTAGCTCCCATTAGCTAATCAGCAGACAGGGATTTGCATAAATGAGAAAAAAAAATTATATGGTATTCCTAAGTCTCCATGCTTTATCTGTGTTCTGTGATTGGCTGAGACAAATCAATTTCAGTAGAATAATTAAAACCTACATGGCCTAAAGGGAACATTCAGACATTTAAGAAGATAGTAAATGTTCCTTATCATAATAAGTCAGAAAAATACATTCAATTAGTATATTAAAATATTATTCATTACTACAATATATTTTAATTAGTTTGAACAGGTAAAATGTGCTCCAATCATGTTTCAGTATTTTAACCAGATATAGTTGCTTACAAAGTAATAAATTCTCAGTAAAGGAAGAAGGAAAATAAAGCCTCCAGTGTGTGAAGTAACTTCTGTGAAGTTCTTTCTCTTTATCCCCTCCTTTTTTCAGGGCAAAGGTACTCAGAGCACTTGCCTGCTACTTCATCAGAGTGCTGTTTGACTGAATTCTATTTCTAAGACTTTAGACCAAATTTGAACCAAATAATCCAGTTCAGGAATCTTTTAATTGTAAAGTAGACATTCAGTATATAATTCCTTCTTAAAATGTGCTGAAGATTACACAGTGTCATTCTAAATCTGGTTTCCTTTTGATACCCATGCATGTGTCTGCAAGCATGAAGGCCACTGAAAAAATGATTGTGTTCTACTCACTGCAAGTATCATGGTTTAGAAATGGTATTCTCCAATTTAGTGTTCTCACTAAAACCACTGCAAACCATGCACCCCTCGTTCACTCCCCCTCCTCCTCACTCTCCCCTGGGTTGTGCTGGAGAGGAGAGTAGGAGGCACAAAAAGGTAAAGATCATGCGTAGACCTATGAAAAATTTACTGGAAACAGCAATGAGATAAAAAAATGAACACTAATAGCAACATTATCAGTTACAGAAGATTGCAAGAGAGGGGAATAATTTATATGCAAATTCTCACCACTACACCCCTCGGAGCCCAACACCACCCAACCACTGCTAGACCTGGAAGGGACCCCGTGCCCCATTCTGGGAAAACTATGTGAGGTGGTATAGAATAAGTTCTGGGTCCTAACCATGCCTACTCCTGGAAACTGCAAAAATTTACTCTGTCCTGGCCAGAATCTTAACAGTAGAGTCTTTTAAATGCCGGTTAGATAATATTAAAATTTTACTGATTTGGGAAGAGCATGTTGTCTAGGGAAGAACCAAGAAGCTACTTAATCAAACATGTGGCTTTCAGTTATCGTGTGGTTTGTTGTTGCATTACAGGTATGTAATATGATTGTGCCATTTCTAGACTGATTAAAGAGCATATGGAGAATTGCCTGTTGTCTAGTTGTTTTTTTTTCTTCCCTGCTGAAAATTTTATAAATATATACATTACAATATAAATATATGCATTACAAATATTGAGGTCTTTTATGAATAGTATTATTTTGTATGTATGACTATACAACACAAGAGACTTGGAAGTAATAAATGATAGTAAAAAGTTTAAACGAGAATTTGACCTGCTCTTGTACTTGAACTTTTATTACATACAAAATGCATTCCAAATCTGTGTATCAGCTACTATTGGGTTTTTTTACAAAAAACTTTCTCCATGCTCTGAAAGTCTATGCACAATGTCCTATGTGCATAGAGAATTTTAATCAGGAATGTATTTATGCTAATTTAAAATTTTTGGCTAAATAGAAATCAATCTGTACCAGTGTTGCTATTGTGCATGCCTATCATATCATCCAGTGCCAGATAAATTTGTGGTAAAGGCTAGAAATGACCATGGGTTTGTGACTTATGCGTATGCAGTATAAATGTAGGTGATTTCTACTTCAAACCAAGACCCATGGTTTGTGCTCAAAAAGATAAAAAATGTCATTAAATATAACTGCTCTAGTGAAAGGTGTCCCTGTCCATGGCACGTGGTTTGGAACTAGAAGATCTTTAAGGTCCCTTCAAACCCAGGTGATTCTACCATTTAATGATTTAGAAAAACAGTATAAATTATAAGTCATCTTGTAAGATTTTTCCTGTATGAAGAAGCCATTTGTTTTCAATAGAACCTGATTATATTGTAGGTTTCCAGATTTCTTTGTGAAGTCCTTACCCTGTTTGAGAGATGTAAAAGCTCTAAGTTTTTTAGTAATTACTAACAAGGAAAAAGAATTTTAAATACAGAAGTCAACTTTTCTACTGTTGGGAATGGCTGTAGTTCCATGGATTTTGATGAAGCTGAAAACATAAACACCAGCTGGGAATTAATCTCAGATATTTAATGACATTCTTGTCTAAAAGCCATTTAAAAACCTTAATGTATGAACTGCAAAAGAAGTATCAAAATTTTTCAATAGCAAAAACATACTATTAAAATTGTTCTTAGACTGTAGTGCACTGACCTTGGCTGGCTGTCAGGTGCCAACCCAGCTGCTTTCTCACTCCCCTTCCATAATGGGATAGGGGGAAAACGAGCACAAAAAGCTCATGGGCTGAGATAAAGATAGGGAAATTCCATGCCAGTTACAGTCAAGGGCAAAACAGACTGAACTTGAAGAAGATGTATTTAATTTATTGTCAATTAAAATTAGAGTATGAGAGTGAGAAACAGAGACAAAACCAGACACCCTGTGTCATACCAGGTTCAACTTTACTCCTTTAATCACGACTTCTTTACCTTCTTCCCTCATCCAAGCAGAGCAGTTTTCTGGGGAATGAGGGCTATGGCCAGTCCACAGCAGTTCCTCCTTCCTTCTCATACATTTTTCCCCTGCTCCAGTGTGTGTCTATCCCACAGGCTGCAATTCTGCATAAACTGCTCCAGCATCGCTCCTCTCCACCAGGTCATGCCCTCACAGACAGACTGCTCCAGTGTGAGTCCCCCTCAGGACACAGGTCCCATCAGAAAACCTCTTCTGTGTGATCTCTTGTGTGGTCACATCTCCTGCCAGCAGCCTGCTCCCAGGCGGGCTCTGCATGGGCTGGAGTTTCTCTAAAGGGATGGATGTTCACTTGCTGTGTTGTGAGATCTTGCATGAGCTGCAGTGGGATGTCTGCTCCAATGTGCTTCTCCATGGGCTACAAGGGAACAACCTGTGTCACCATAATGTTCTCCATGGGCTGAGGGAGAATCTCTGCTCTGGCACTTGGAGCACTGCCTCCCCTTCCTTCTCCACTGACCTTGGGGTCTGCAGGGCTGTTTCTCTCATACTTAATCTCTTTCATGTAACTCACAGCTGATGTGCAGTGTTTTTTACCCTTAAATATGTTTGCCCAGAGGCATCACCATGTGAATTAAGGGCCTCCACTGAGTCCTGTGGTGCGTGTGTTGGAGCTGACTGGAGCACTGGATTGGACATGGAGCAGCCCCTGGTCTTTTTTTCACAGAGGCAGCCCTGCTGCACCACTGAACTACCAACACTTGGGCATGTGCAACCTGTAAAAAAGACTCCTGCCTTTCCTGCAGCATCTACTGTAAAAAAAAAAAAAAAAAAAAAAAAAAAAAAAAAAAAAAAAAATTTAAAAAAAAAAAAAAAAAANNNNAAAAAAAACACAAAAAAAAACATAAAACAATTTTAAAAGAACCAAAAACAACAAACAAATAAACAAACAAAAACAAAAACAAACAAACAAAACAAAACCTCCTGAGTAATTAAATTCAGCTATAATTATTTTTCTGAAGTTGAAAATGCAAGTGATTCACATTTGTCACTCAATGGGTTTATTCATATCTGCCCTTTTTGCTGGTGCAGGCTTCATAACACAGGGAGCTGGTCTCCACAGTCTTTTGTGTTTTGCTTTATTGAATAAAGCAGAGGCTTTTATATTATTTCCTGAAATATAATTAAGCTAGTAAAGACATCTCTTATTTACAGTAATTCTACTAGAAAGAGGAATCAGAATAAAATCTGTAGGAAGAAGCAACAGTTATTAGGGAGGACAACCTGGTTTCACAGAGAAGAATTTTTCTTAACACCAGGAAATTTAGACTGCAATGTGCTTTAAAGAATAGGAAACACTCTCTAATAATATCTATCTATCTATCTATATATATATAAAAGATTTTGAAATACATAATGAATGGTCATGTTATATTTGCAAACATTTTAACCTTTTTTTTAATAAAGCAGCCACCGCATATTATTACTGTAGAAAAAAGAAACTGTTTTACTAAAGCGTGGTGCTCTCAAAAGTATGTCCTCTGCAACTTGGTTCCAAAAGTTAATATGTAACAGGTACTTTGCATGGAGTTGTGATGGTTGATGGGCTTTACATACTGTTTTAAAGTAAGCTTTTTTCCTTTATGTATCAAATTTAGGAGACTGACTTCCTCTTACTAATCAGAAACTGTGGTGCAGTTTAAAAATTAAAAACTAAAATCCTTTTGATGGATGTTACTTTTAATTTAGTTAGATCCATAAATCATCCTATGACTTTCTGTGAAGGATGTTGTATAAATGTTTTGTATTCATGACTGGGCCACAAAGTGACCCCCTGTCTTGGTCTCTTGGCTGCCCTTTTTTTGCCACATGAAACATGATGTAATGAAATTGATATCAGAGTATATGTACGGTGAATACAGATGTCTTATGACTGATTGTCAGCTTATTACAGTAAGCACAATATCCAGCATTATTCTTGATGTTCAGACATTACTGTGTTTCTTAAGAGGAAATGGTACCAGTAATTGAGTCCATGCTTACAATAGCATGCAATTTGAATTTAAATCTTATGAGTGGTGAAAACGTGTGAATATTGACCTAGAAAGGTGTACTTCTTCACAATGAAGATTCCTTCAAATCCAAATCTTAGGACAGCCACATCTTTCTTTGGAAAACAAAAAACTGTAATAGAACTCAGAGGAAAGAAAACAGAGAGAAGATAAATTACAGCTCATCAGTATCAAGCACCTCTCGACAATGTCAAGAACTTTTGTTGATAATCATAAATGTTCCATGGCCAGCTTTGTCAGACAAGTTTAGCTTAAAGTAAATATAAATAAACAATAGCATTACTTTAAAAACCCCCTACACTACACACATTTCTCTTATTGCAGTTTCATTTCCACATCTGTTCTATTATGGTGCTTTCACCTGCATGGCTCTTCAACAATGTGGTTAAGGGTTTGTAAGGGACTATTTTTTGAAACTATTAGTCTTTTCTGGTTTTTAATCTCAGATACAGTTAATGTTAAGCTGCAACTGTATTTTTACGTTTTGTTAGAATTGTAATGGTAACCATGTTAGATGTGATAACTAGCACATCTAGTCTGGTCTCTTCTCTCAGATAACAATAAAGAGGAAAAAAAAGTAAAGTACGAGAAAAATAATAATCCAATTTTCTGAGCAATCACAAATGACCTGACCCTATAGTGGAAGAAATTTTTTTAACACCAGGAAATTTAGACTGCAGTGTGCTTTAAAGAATAGGAAACACTCTCTAATAATATCTATATCTATTATATATATATGATTTTGCAATACATAATGAATTGCCATGTAATATTTGCAAACATTTTAACCCGTTTTTTTAATAAAGCAGCAACTGCATATTATTACTATAGAATAAAAAGTTTAATGGAGTAATGAAAATTTGATTCATTAAAACAAAGACAAATTAAAGAAGTCAGCTGAGATGCAGTACTTTTGTCATCTTTTCATGGATGCAGATGATTACTTCCTTTCTTACTCATTGCTTTTTTCCCAAATTCCAGGGTCTCGCATTGGGTTCTTGTCACATTAAGGGTCACTGAAATAGAAAAACATTCAGATTACATCCTGCCTCTACCTCTATCAACAGGGAAATATGATAAGATAAAAGGAAAAAGAAAAAAAGAATCACCCTGAGGGTGGTCGAACACAAGGACACATTGCTCCCTAAGGCTGTGTCTTTGAAGATACTCACAGCTTGGCTGAACAATGCCCTGAGCAGCCTGACCTAGCTGGACCTGCTTCAAGCAGCATGTTGGACTAGCTGATTTCCAGAGGTGCCTTCCCGCCTAAGTTATTATGAATCAGGGATTTCACACCTGGCCTCATGGCTATATCCCCATTCCATTATTTATCAGGAGTTTCAGGTTGTATTTCTCAGCTCTACTTGCTATTTCATCCATACAGAGGAATATATTAAATTAAATTTTGAACAATATCAATTTTTGTATTTAAAAAGTTTTTGCTTATGAAATAAGTATTAATGCCTAAACTGGCCACAATAATTTGAAGTAAATACTTGCCAGATGGGGAGAAGATACTGAATATCACATTGCAAAGCTTTTCCTGAGTAATCAATATTAGGAACAGGATGCATTCAGATTACTGGAGAAATAACTGCTAGAAATGTATCTTTTAAGTAAATTATTTCTGAGTTTTTGGGGTTCTTTTTGGTTTGTTTGTTTGTTTTGGTTTTTTGTTTTTTTTGTTTGTTTTTTTTTAATTTCAGTGTTCTCTTGCTATGCTCCCTTTCTTCACTCCCTTATTATTTCTTCCAGATAATTTCAGGCACAAAAACTTGTGGAAATCTATGTCGCTTCCAGGAGAACAATTCTAATGTCATTACCATTCTGTTCCCTAACAACAGTAGTTAGGAATGCTCAGCATCTTTTGAAATAGGGTCATATTTACTCAAGAGCCAATGTCAGATGGATCTTAGTCTTTTCCAAAGTGTATCTTTTCATAATTTTTTAAATGCAAAGTAACCCTGACTGAGAAATACATGAGGAATACTTCCCATTAATCCCTCTTTTAAATCCTTTAAAACAAAAACAAATAAAAAAAATTATAAAAGGAATGAAAAAAAAAGTCTGAATTTTCCCTCTTCACATCTCAGTGATAATATCCACATTTTATATTTTATTAGGTAAGACTGCCATATTAAGGCAGCTAATTTGTTTTTACAACTTCTAAAATTAACTGTCATTGTACTTGTTCTTTTGTTCATGTTAACCTCATCATTGTGTCTAATCTTCTGTATATTTATTCTGAGTCAACATTCTTTGTTCTTTCAATCTCTGTACTCTCATCATTGTTTTAATATTTTTTTAGAAATTAAAGGGAAGATGTGACAAAAGTATCTACAAAGCTTAATGAATAAGACATGCTGTTTAGCCTGATAATCCTTGCTGGTTCTCCTATCTCCCCTTTTATTATTTTATTTTTCATCTTACAGTAATAAATAGGACAGGAGTTAGCTGTGTTTTAGAATATGCATATGATGCATTCCGTGAACCTTGTGATTGTTTCAAGATTCTTATTTCAACCAGTCTGAAAAAGCTCCTATTTAAAAGGTTCTGCTCATTGGAAAGGTATCACCAGTAGTTACCTTTCAGATTAGAATAACCTTTTAAAGTATGTCCATTGTATCTCCTGAAGTATTCTGTATGGAGCTTCCAGGACTGTTTTCTACTTCCACTACATCAAGGATTTTTTACACTCCATAAAATATATACTTGCAGCTGTCCTCTTCAGGACCTGACTTACCATTTCCAGATGACCCATGACTGATAAATTACTTATGAATCCTGCTAGCTGTCATGACTAGTTAGTGTCCAAAGGCCCTTTTAGTCTCTTCCAAATACTTTCATGAAGACCTCGTTGTAAAACACTAAAAATAAGCTATTGAAAGTGCAGCTTTTGAGTTCCTTGGCATTTCATTTCTTAAATAAAAACAATGCCTCTGAATTGCTGTAACATCCACATATTTACGTGCTGCATATGTTACAGTCTTATATCAGAGTGCCTTAAACAATGGATGGGAGAAAGCTAGCATTTTAGGAATTTTCTAAAATTTAGCTGGGGTCTTAACAGCCAATAGGAGACATGAGGCAAGAAGATCCAAAAAGTGTAGAGATAGCAAAGCCAAGTAGAGATAAATCTATTCTGCTGAGTTTCTCAAGTGTCCTGCTTTATCCCTGCTGCTTTTGCAAATTTTTGTTTGAGTCGTAAGCCTTCCACGTTTCGGTGTCTCACAAATGTCCAGCTGGGCACAGCAGGACATGGGGCTGCACCTTTTCCCATGTTCAGGCCGCGCATTGTAGACATAATCTAGGATATCAGACATCTACATGGGACTGGCCAATTGGACACAGAATTTACATGAAACCCATGCTGTTTTGGAGCCATAAATGAGATGACAGGTTGAAATACTGTGACGTATTTGGTGTGATTCTACTGTCTTACATTTAAACAAGTTAAACACTAGGAGTTTCTTTGTTAAGTAATATTAATATAAAGCCAGTAAAGTTCAGAGAGCTTTAGAGAGATTTCTTCAGAAAATGTATACTATATATTACTTTCTTAATCAAATTATTGTTTTAACTTGTCAAATGCTATGACATTTCCTAAGAGGTCTTCACAACTGAACAGCAGCACAGACCAGCTTCAGATGAAAGAGCAGTTTGGNGATAAGAAAATAATAAACAACCTTGAAACTGAGAAAACTAAAGAGCTCTGATTTATTCCACCTCGGGCACATGAACTGCCAGACAAGAACTTTTACACATCTCGGGGAAAACACCAAAAATGATTTCCGAGAGGATCCCTCTCCTCTAATCTGACAATTCTTGACAATATTTACTACAAAGTCTCACAAAGGCTAAATACTCCTCTGTCCTGAAAAGCATTGGTGAACAGCTGGGTCTGTTGAAGCTTTCCTAGTCCAAGGATAAAGACAAGAAAGCGTAGGTAGGACCAACATTATTTTAAAGATTTAAGTGTATTTATAACAACTTTAAACCTTGTTTTTTGGAAAGTATGTTCAGTCATAATGGAAAACTTAATCTGTGGGATTAGGTAGCAGTCTAGAAACTTCCTCAGAAGAAGCACAGTCTGCTGAAGAATCTCTGTGCTGCCCCCAGCAGCTACACTCCTCTAAGCACCCCAGGTCTCTTTGTGATGATAAATCTGATAAATTTATCCTATGCTGCAACTTTGGTGTGCACATACTGCAGAAAGAAAAAAAACAACAGGATTTTACATTTTTCTGGGGTACCAAGGAAAAGAAAAATTAGAGAAGTTTAAATTTTATCAAAACTTGTAACAATTCTTGTTACATTCTTATTTATTGACAAGATATTATATGCAGAAGTAGCTATAACTGAGCCATAGGTTATTATAACCTCCATGATGTTAACTTAGAAGCAGTGCTGAGTGTATCACTCAGTATCAATCCCATTTAAGCTAGACAAAATATATGGAAAACCTTTGCATTAAGGGCAATATTTGAACATAAACCTTTTTTTCAAACTGTTTAGAGTCAGATAAAGGCTATGTAAGGACTGAACTCATGCAGGTTCAAGATGCACAGTGAAATATACAGCTTTGAATATTCTTAAGGCAGGAGATTCTAAGTATAGAAACCTATATTCTTCTAAGTGCTGTGGGTTCCTCAAGGGTACTGCTTCATCCCATATGAACTTTTAATAGTATTTCCAACATCAAGAAACCTACCAAAGCAAATAGGTGAACTGAAAGCTTCCTAGCTGTGATGCTTGTAAACTTCTTCCTATCACTGTCAGATATGTACTGAAGTTCTAAAAAAAAGACTCTTCTTAAAAGGTCAAAACTTTTAATCAAGAATTCTTATGCTTAAGTAATTTTAGATCACGAAAGTCTAAATCTGTTTTAATTATGTATTTTAAATCACACCAATGCTGGTCTTCATTAACAAATGAAATACTTTTTTTTTAATTTATCTTGATTTAAAAAAAAAACAAACCTCAAGTTCAAAGTATTTTTTTAAAAAATTATTAGATGGTTTATCCAGGAAGATTAAATTACTTAAAACTGAGACAATGATAATGAGTTGTAATTATGAAATCACTGAGCTATCTGAAAAGTTTCCTCAGCTCCATGTCTATGGTATTATTGCTCAAGCATTATATTAATAGCATGCCAAAATAAACCAATATTCCTTAATCATATTTCCTCAATAGCTCATGCAAAAACAAACACATCCCAACATTTCTCTTGAGCAATTGTTGTTACTATATGTTACTTACTAATGTCACTTATAATTTGATGAAAATCTCATGCCACAAAAAAACCTAAACACACCATTTCCTTTACCTCTAGACAGGAGGAAATGAAGGGAGGTCTCATCACAACCTGCGACTTTCTCACAAGAGCAGGCACTGTTCTCTTCTCTGTGGTGACCAGTCAGGAGCTGTGGGAACAGTATGAAGCTGTGTCAGGGGGAGTCTAGGTCGGATATTGGGAAAATATCCACCCAGAGGGTGTTTGGGCACTCCAGGCTCCCCAGGGAAGTGGTCACAGCACCAGCCTGACGGAATTCAAGAAGCGATTGAAAAATGCTCTCAGGCACATGGTGTGACTCAGGATGTCCTCTGTGGGTTCTTTCCAGATCAGGATATTTTGTGTTTCTACAATTCTACTCAAGAAACCAAAACCAAAAGCTAACAGGCACTTTGTTTTGACATGTGGAACCTTACTTAATAAAGAGTGGTGTGAACAGCTCTCTCTAAATAACAGATTTTTTAAATTCAGGTGAAGAGTTTCCAGTTAAAATTATAAGGCTTGCAGTTGTCTTTTTAGACATTAAATTCTTTTAATTAATGTCACTAAGATTTATCTGAAAACAATCTTCAGGAATGAAAATATGTATAAAACTGAAATATTTATGCTCTGGTTTATATAATTTTTAAATTACTGTATTTTACTTGAAATTGAAAAGTTTATTATCCTTGACAGTTATTTATGTAGGAAAGTAAAACAGTAATATTTAAGGCTCTTATTCAGATTGGGAGCTTTTTCCAGCAGTTTACTGAAAATAAGAAATGGTAGCTAACAGATCATGAATTTAGCATGCCATTTTCCATTTTTCCTTAAAGAAGATATTCCATTAAAAGTTAGATCAATTAAATTGCATGTCTGTGTTTATTTATTTGTTTTAAAGAATATGTGTAAGCAGTAGGAATTTCATTTCTTCCTCTGAGTAATAACATTAAAGCGGAAGTTATTTTTCCCTTTTTAAAAAGTATTTTTTAAATTCGCATTAGTAATATCTTCCATCAAAGTATGTCTGTTTTGCATCTTCCTCAACCACCAGATCCCACTCCAACTAACATAGACACATCTGCCCTCCTAAAGCCAGTTAGGCTTTATATTAAAATTGAGAAATGTACTACAATCATTAAAGCTTTAATAGGGCAGAAAAGTATTTTACTATATCAGTAACTGAACCTTGCAGAAATAAAGTCAATACATCCCTCACAGTCACAGCCATCTGAGATTTTTTTTGAGCCCTCAGTAATAAATGTATCTCATGTCTATAGGATGTTTATAACAGCTATTAATCCTTAATCTAATTAGAAACAGGAATTCTATTAAAAACTTATCTGAAAGGCAAAACTTGCAGTTACAAAACAAAGAGGAAGATATTCCCAAGTGTTTGAAGTGTTTTCTTCAACTATATAGTTCATTGAGGCTGCTAAAATTACAACTACATCCAGTCAATGCATTTATCTTAAGCTTCATTACGTTTTAAGTTCAACAAAGACTGTAAATGAACAACATCAGTAAATAGTCATGGCCTATTCATTTTCTTTTCATTCTGCTTAAATGCCATAAATAATATCATAATATACAGTGAATTATAATCACATGCTAATTAAAAATAGATGGTCCTGTGGGAAACAAACTGTAAATTGTATCTCATTAAAACTAACTTATAGGAAAATGGTTAGAAATAAAATTTAACAGAACTCAGCTGTAACATCTATCAATAATGTATTATAAAAAGTTGTCCTCCTGTCAATACAAGGATCCCTGAATTAGTTACTAAAGGCAGCCATCCAATAAACTCTGTCCCATGATAACTTTCTAGGGATTTCCTCTTGCTAATTACTGCAAAGTATTTTGTTAAGTTACAAATTACTGTAATTTGTTCCATGACAAAGAACTCATCTTTTGTGAATCAGTATGGGCCCAAAGGTCTCTTTGTGTATTCCTTTTGCAGGAATTTACTGGAAAATATTAGACTCTGAGTAACAGAAGAAAAAATAACTCTGTTTCTAATTTTTTTCTGTAGCAGAATACAAATTGAATATGCAGATTTAACGGTAGTGGTTTTCAAGTTAAAAAGTCCAGTCTTTTCAGGAAAAAGTTCTTACTACCATAAGACTATTTCTGTATTTCCAAACGAGTTTTAGTTCTATTTTGGCCTAACCATAAAATTGGCATTGAAAGAAGTAAACACTTTCCTTCCTTCAAGGTACATAGAGAAATTATATTGATGAGTTATATTAATGAATTATACTAATGAATTCTTCATTGCTTTAATTATAGCATATAGGGTAGCTGTTTGTTTGGTTTTCTTTGGGTTTTTTTCACTTTTCCCCCAAACTGAAGAATCTGTTATTTTCACAGCATTAATCCTCACCATCATATCCGTCTCATGATGCTGGATTTACACTAGGCCTGTATTAGGTTTGATTTCACAAAGAATTAGAATAGACCTCTTTCTAAGGATTAGGCTTGGCTTTCACAACAATTTCGTAGAGAAATGTATTCCACTTGGCCTAAAAATTGTTTTTACTACAAATAATCAAGTGGCCTTCTTTATCCAAATCATGTGGTTGACTTAAATCTGTAAGAACTGAGAGATCCAATGTCCACCTTTTACTCAGGAAAAATATGCCCCACAATTACAATCCTTGCTACTAAAAAGGGCAAAAAAAGGTAAATAGACAGTAGAATCAGTTTCTAAGAATGGGATACTTTAAACCCTACGAAGGAGGCATATGCCAGCAAATAATATCCTTATTTTCTTCTAGAGTTTGTTTCTGAAGAAATTATAAGTGTGTTTATAACAAAGAAAAAGAGAAGAAGGAAAAAAATATAGCTACAACATTGCCTTGAGGAAAAGCTCAGAGAAAGAACACTGGCAAAATAAATAATGGCTAGATGATCATAGCTTGTGTTGTTTTATTCACCTGTTTTCAAGAAAGAAGCACTTTGTATAGGCTTTCACAATACATGGTTTTCATCAAGTATTATGGATGCAATCATTTTCTCTTAAAAATGGGATGTAAAGCTAGTAGTTATGCCCGCTTAGCTTAAAAAGTGCACACAGGTATACTTCCCATTCTCTGCTATCTAGATCTGAATTTTATTTTCTGCAGTGATTACACTACAAGGACATTACAATTTAAATCTGAATTTAAAATTCCCTCTTTTTTCCTAATTTCAAATTTTAATTGAAGGACACATTCTTTTCAAATGACAATAAATGATGTATAAACTAAATTGCAATGGATATTCTTGTCAGGTTTCTAAAATGTCAGATATCCATAGACAAACTCCAAGTAATGGGGTCATGGATCTATAGAGCCTTTCAAGGTAGAAGATGGGATCATTTTTAATAATAGGTTCGTTTTAATTTCACTTCCATCTTAAACATAATGTCAGATGGCATGGTAAATACCAAGAAGAAAAACAAGTATTTTGCATAAGCTGACTGCTAAAAAGTGTGTATTCTTCTAGGTTACAGCAGAGACTATTCTTAACAGAACTAGAGTTTAAGAATTAACAGGAAGCGGAAAGGAATTAATTTCATTTGTAATTATATTAGTGTTTAGTGCTGGCTAACCTCAGAAGAGAGGTTTTCAAAGGCACAAACTGTCAGTCAGAAGCCCAAATCCGTTTCTTTGGATGTCAGCTGTGGTTAGGCACCAAGCTGGTATTGATGCCTTTGAAAACCTTCCCCAAGTGCCAGATTGTGCAAAATACTGAGCACCAATCAACAGGAGATGGGGCTGCTCAGCACTTCAAGGGATCAAGCACACAATGTGCAGTACAGCATTCAACTCACATCAAAAGGAACTCAGTTACTGCTTAATTGGTATTGTTGCTATTGTTACTTTAAGACAATGCTTTATTTTGGGAACATTGTATTTTGTCTTTGTACATGTTAGGTCTTATGTCCTCACCTGGAGTTTTAGTCCCTGCACTTGCTGTGGCTTTGACATGTCATAACGCGATGAAAGGTGTTTATTTTCTTAGCTGAAGTGGGTATATCTCCTGTTTCTTTTGGCTTTTTCTCATCCATATATATAAAAAATAGGACACAAAGATTAAAAAAGGAAATTATCCTGGCAGTTTTCTATTCAGAAGCTACTTCAGCATTATGTCAATAATGAAACTAATGTACAGTGTCAAGAGCTGTCACTCTCAAAGGCAGAGTGTGCCTGATGTAGACAGCAGGGAATAATGGCACTTCAAAAACTGACAAAGAAAAGAAATACATTCATTATGTATATGCATTGATAAATATAAATTTGACTGGAAAAGAGAAGTGGTTTTAAAAATGTAATGTTGTATCTTGTATGACATCCATCTGGTAACTTAGGTCTTGTTTCAATAGAAAAAAGACTTTTGTGCTGAACTTTGAGCTTTTACTGAGTCTAGTCTTATTTGGCAAACCATATGCTTAAAAGTGAGTGGATTTGTAAGTATAAAGAGGAAGATACCAATATGTAATTGCAGAGAAAGGAACAATGTGTAGGATCCTTTCACAGAAGCTATAGCAGAAGATATAACTCTCTAAGATAATTTGAGTGTTTCCAAGTATGTGAATTTGTCCCAGAGAGTTGTCTCTTGTCCAAGTGCACCTCTGTTTACAATGTCCCACTCAGATCTCGTCTGTAACTTTTGTTGCATGTTTTGAAGGTCCATTTGAAAATATTTCTGGGTTCACAGTTTAAATAAATTATGACTGTCTCATCAATGTGTCAAATACAACTCTGAACACCATCAACCTAAATATGCTTCAATCAGAAATGTACAATTATCATTCCAGGGGATCTAATTTTGTGTCCATTGCAGTTGCTTCTGTGGAGAACGACTCCTGCAAAATCATGAAATATTACAATCCTCAGAGAAAATTAATGACAAGGACAGTAAGAAAGCGAAAAAAAAAATACTGCAAAAAAATTCACAGTCTTTTACAGTGCAATACTTAAAACTTCCCACTATTTAACAATAATGTGTATCATCCATTCTAGGTTTCTGTAGCATTTTTTGCTATGTGCAACAATGAAAAGTAGCACACAGAACCACGGAAATCACACAAAAGCAATTTGAATTGGTGTAAGATTTTCCTGTCCCCTTCCTGTTTATTTAAGTGTTTTACTTCCATAATACCAAAGAAAAAGGGACACAAATCATATGGTTAGAATCTGAATTTATTAGCACCAGTCCACAATTTCATAACTGAAGATAGCACACGCTTTCATGATTCCAGCAATGTTCTGTTAAAAGTATTAAACTGTATCGTCCCTTACCCATTGCTGAAAAAGACATCTCCATCATAACATTCACTTACTATTTCTGATAGTATAAGTAGTACTGTAAAGATGGAGTTGCATTAAAGTCATAGAAAGCCATAAAATGAAGCACTTTACAAAATGTGTAGTTTCTAAGAATGTTAAATCTTCCTAAGCTGAGTGTGCTGTGAGAACTCTGAAATGCATTAAAAAAAAAAACCAAACCAACAAAAAACCCTCATTGCAAACTTATAAAAAGCATACCTGCAAAAGAAATCTTCTACTTTAACCCTAGGCATAAAATCATGATAGTTTTGTATTCTCTATGAAAGTTCAAAATGAAGAGGGGAAAAAAAGTTAGAATTAAATGAAGTTACTAACTTAATGTTCATAAAAATTATTTAATTAGAGCAGCAAAACTCAAGTCATCCACTTTTCAAGCCAAAACTCTACAAAGAAGGGTTGCAGCAACATATGCAAAAGTATTAAATCTCATTTTCATTTATTCTAAAATTTTTGGTATTTGGGCTAATAGAAACTTTGCTGTTATAGAATAACTGTTCAAAACCAATTAACCTCAGCCACTAATAGTACACCTATATAAATATTGAGAGCTTCAGAATATATTAATTAAAAAATAATATTTAAGATTTTTTCAATTAACTTATAGATTTAAAATTCTCCAATAGGTGAAATTTATTCTTTGCATGCAAAAAATAATAAATTTATGTATAATTAAAAAAAAATTCTTAATGGGAAAACTAGTTAAACTGAAGCAAAAATATTCTATTGTTTAAAGTTGATTTGTGTC
>VXBI01013599.1:129083-157695 GCA_013397375.1 Toxostoma redivivum | reverse complement strand
AGCACTGTTTCTAAAAAATAATTTATTTGAGAGTGTCTGGTATTTCATTTTGCCTTCAATTAAAAAACATTGTTCCTGTTTTGCCAGTAAAATGCTTCATATTACTTTTATTATATAATAGTTCATAATTATAATCAATGTAATATATTTTATGATTCATTTTATTAAAGTGACACAAAATTATACAAAATATAAGTGGTAGTCCCTCCAACTGACATTTGTTCCTTTACACTTATTTAAAATGTTCATAACCAAGTAATTTGTTAAAACACAGCTTTGTCTTGCTCCTCACAAAAAGCTTGACAGTAACTAGACAGCTGTGCCCACTGTTTATCACCACTGCTGCTTGTAATTTTCTAATTATTACCTTATGTTCCTCTCATCTGCTGCTGCCTTGTCCTCTGAAAGTACTATCATGACATCTTTTTGCAACAAAGGAAATTTACTTACACAGACACACATGCACCTTACTGAACTATGAATAGTTAGTGCTGATAACAAAGGTGTGAAAAAAAAAATTATAGAGAGAGAAACTTGTTGAGTACTTTCTGCATTTCTTTAGGATTTTCCTAACTGGAAAAATGACTAGCTGAGGTATGGTATCAGTAAACTTTGCTAAATCAAGATGTGGAGGAAACTCCCTAGATAGAGAAGTTTGCAGTACTGTTATGTGGTATCTGTGCTAAGGATACTCTCTTCTGGCTGAATTTCTGAATTGAATAATCTTCCTGTTTTTCCACAGCAGAGCATGGGAAGCCTAACAGGTCAAACCAAGTAGACCTTCTCATAGAGTCAATCTCCTGCTAAGTGGTTAGGTTACAGAACACCTGGCATGGTTTAACCCCAGCTGGCAACTAAGTCCCACACAGCCATTCCCTCACTACCCCACACCAGGGCAGAGGAGAGAATCAGAATAGTAAAAGTGAGAAAACTCCTGCATAGAGATAAAGACAGCTTAATAGGGACAGGAAAACCTGCACACACAGACAAAGCAAAACAGGGAATTCATTCATCACTTCCCATCATCAGGCAGCTCTTCAGACACCTCCAGGAAAGCCAGGCTCCATCCTGTCTAATGGTGACTTGGAAGACAAATATCATCATGCCAGATATCCANCCTCACTACCCCACACCAGGGCAGAGGAGAGAATCAGAATAGTAAAAGTGAGAAAACTCCTGCATAGAGATAAAGACAGCTTAATAGGGACAGGAAAACCTGCACACACAGACAAAGCAAAACAGGGAATTCATTCATCACTTCCCATCATCAGGCAGCTCTTCAGACACCTCCAGGAAAGCCAGGCTCCATCCTGTCTAATGGTGACTTGGAAGACAAATATCATCATGCCAGATATCCACCCTTCCTTCTTCTTCCCACAGCTCTGCATGCTGAGCGGGATTCCGTATTGTATGGAATGTCCCTTGGGTCAATTGAGGTCACCTGTCCCAGCTGTATTTCTTCCCAACTCCTTGTGCACCCTCTGCTTCCTCAATGGGTAAGACACAAAAAAGGCCCTGGCTCTGTGTAAGTTCTGCTCACCGTTAGCAAAAACATCCCGGTGCTATCAAACCTGTTTTCAGCACAGGTTTCAAAAACATGGCCCCATACTAGTTACTAAAGGAAAAAATTAACACTATCCCAGCAAAAACCAGCACCATGTGCAAGCTAAGAATTCTTTAATTCAAATTATGCACATAAAGAAACTCTCTACCAGGTTTCCCAAATATATGTGTTCTGAAGAGTGCTTTGAAAGACTTGAAACATTGACTTTCACTGTTATCTGGGATATTTTCTTTTTTCTGACAAGGTACAAATGATTGGCAGCTCGCTCAAGGCTGGTTTGTAGCAAAAAATATAATGTGTCAAATAGCTAAAAAGTTTCTGTAGTTTTTGGTCAAACAAGCTGTTCTATTCTACCATTAAAATGAATGCTGTCAAATACTGAATAGTGTTTTGACAACAGTGTAATTTTCTTTCATCATCTCTGATCATTTTGAAGCCCAGATACATTTTGTTAAGACTTTTTCTGTTTGTAAAAATCCTACTGTAATCTCCAGAAAATATTCTCTAACTCAGAATTGTTTTGAAAAATACCTTCCATTGAGAAAAATAAATCCAGTCAGCTATCTAATAAGTAAAGAGAGCAAAAGAATACTAAAGGGAAACCATATTTATGATGCTTAGCTTTCATATTTGTTTATTTGTCTGGGTTTTTTTATTTATCGTCATCACAAACAAAATTGAATTGAATAAACTTTACAGAACTAATGGAATTTATCAACTTCAGTCAGCAGAATAATTGTTAAAGAGCTTTGAAAACTGAGATGTTCTGATAAATAGAGAGAAATATTCAAAAATTCATTATTTACATAGTATTCAAACACTGTAAACAAAATTTACCATAAAGGGTTTTCTATTCAAAATGCCTAAACTAAATTGGTATCTTATATTCTCTTGTTACGTTCCCATTTTATTTTGTTTCTCTCTTTCTGCATGGAGATCAATAATTGATCTAACACTGTGAACATGGTTTATATAAACCAAAGATTTCCAAATAATGATGATATACTTGCAACTTTTAACAAATCATGATGTGCTTTAAAAATTATCCTTTTATTATTCACTGCTTTAAGGAGTTATTGACAACGTAATTTTCCTGTAAACTTTGAAATAGACATAACATTATTCTTAGTCTCATATCAGGATCATATCAGAAACTTTTATTATGAGATATCCTGTTTCTGTCATGTAACCTTTAAAATTTTTATAGATGAGATTCAAATTTTATTTTTGGGGTTTTTTTTCCTCTAAAAACCAATTTAAAAAATCAAAGCACATTTGAAAGAGCTGTCTTTAAGTTGAAAATATTTCTGTCAACATGAATATTTTGTTTTATGGAAATTATAGATATTGGCCTTAAAAAGGAAAGACAAATGTTCAGGGATTTTTCCTAATTTCTTACTCACACAGAACTTTTTATTTACTGCCATGATTTAACCCCAGCCATCAGCCAAGACCATGCATGCCTTCACTTACTCCCCCACCAGCAGAATCAGGGATAGAACTGGAAGGATAAAAGTTGGAAAACTCAGGAGTTTGGATAAAGACAATTTAATAGGCAAAAGCCATGCTCAGAAGCAAAGCAACACAAGGAATTAATTCAGCCATCCCCAGGAGAGCAGGGCCCCATCATGTGCAACACTGAACTGAGAAGACAAACTCGGTCAATCCAAACATCCTGCTTTTTCCCTTCCCCCTTCTTCCCACACTTTCTGTACTGACCATGATGCCATGTGGTCTGGAATATCCCTTGGGTCACTTTGGGTCACCTGTCCTGGCTGTGTCTCCTCCCAACCTCCTGCATACCCTCAGCTTCCACCCAGTGTGGCAGTACAAAAAGCAGAAAAGGCCCTGGCTCTGTGTAAGCCCTGCTCAGCAGCAACAAAAACATCTCTGTATTATCAACCTGTTCATCTGTTCATCACAAATCCACAGCACAGCCCCATACCAGACGCTGTGAAGAGAATTAACTCTAGCCCAGCCAAAACCAGCACATTTATTTATCTAGCTGCCAATTTCAATCTAAATTAACAAATAATTTTGGTTGAACAAATTTGCTTGACAAATAAGCTATCTGGGAAATGAACAAAAATTGCCTGCCTCTGTTATATTTTCCACATGTGCATCATGTACCTTTCTTTCATGACCTGCATATGTCAAAAGCATTTTTCTCATGAACAAATTATTCAAATCCCCCCCACCTCTATAAAATGCATAATTCTCTCAACCACCTCTTCTGCCTCTCACATATTGAGTGAGAAACATACACACATGCACTCAGACACAAAGTGAGACCTTTCTTCCAGCATTTGAGAACTTGTCACCAAATTGACTTTATCAAGCTACTTGATAATAGCTTTCAAGCTATGATATATGACTCAATGTGTTGGAACTGAAGCAAGAACGCTGACAACCATCTATCTACCTTTGATTTCCAGAAGCTCTGTCAGAAAAGAAACTATTATAGAAGATAAACACATAAACTCAAATCTCTTTCATCATTCCTGTGCTGAAAGTTGAAACAAAAGATCTTTTACCACTAGACCAGATATTTAGAAGTATTGCCTGCCTCTGCCCTCATTGCCTCTATGCAGAGACCAAGTGACCACAGTTATTGAGCCAGCTGCAGCCTATTGAGAAAATTCTGAGCCAACATTGAAGCAGCCCAAACAGCTCTGCAGCATCATGTGGAAAATAGAAGAATATGATTGCAATGTGTTCTTGTCCTTGTAATGTCCAGCTGTTGCCTAAGCCTCAATGTTTCTACATTTCATTTCTGTCTCAGACCAATTAATAAATGCTTTTGGTTGAGATGTTCATATTACTATAATGTACAAGTTCTAGAGTAATAAACACACAGATTTTATCTTCTTCAGCTCTCAGGCTTAGCACAAGCCTGTTCCTCTTCCTCCCTATCCCATCCTCAAAGAATTTTTGAGAGATCCAGAAGTGGAGATTGTTCCTTATACTTTCCATCCTTTCTTACCAGGAAAGCTGAAAATCTACAGCAGCCTGAAAACCTATGATGTAAACTGTACATCATACACTACTCACCACTTGACTACTTGTCAGGCAGTAGCAGCCATCCATTCACATCACTTTTCTTCTTTTACTATTTTTGAGGCACAGAACAGGAGAATAGCTTCATTCCAACAATCCAGGTTTTACACTCCTCCCCTTTAGGACTGCTGCAGTTCTGCTTTGGCATTAATCACATTAGGGTTAATTGTAATTGTGAATTAAAAATGCTTGAAAATAAATAATGAAAATAAATCCAGGCAGGAGCAAAAACTGTGTTCATTTTTCATGAAAGTAAGAATGCCATAGGGATAAGAAAGACAATTTTCTGGGGATTTCCTTGGAAAAGATTGCCAATGCTTCACATGAAAGTTGTGTATTTTAAAATTTAAGTGGAATGAAATGCTCTTTTTTTTAAAGTACTCTTAGGGAGTGGCACAAAGCTCCATAATAAATTATCTAGTTGAACTGAATTTCACTTTAACTTAATCAGTTCTTTTTGAACTGGTTGAAGGGACTGACTTTACTGTAGCCTACACATGAGTCTTCTCTGCACATCTCCCTGTCTGAGGGACTTCTTTACCACCACTCTGAAGGACATAGCATGGTGACTGCACTGCAATCTGACAAATTACTGCAAAGAAACTGTGGGAAAGTAAAGACAAATAAAGAGAGGGAATTGCAAAGGGGAAAAAAAAAGGATTACAAGTAACAGGATCTCATGCCCCATTTAAAAGAGACAGTAGGGCTGAGAAGGAAAGTATGTTGCAAAGTAGTTTTAGGACTTAGATCTCAAGCCCTTGACTGTTTAACTTCTTTTTCTTCTACAGACATTCCACCCAACTTTTAGTCACATTTGTGCATAATTTGCAAGTATCTAGACATCTGTGCCCAGGAAAGAACACAAGAACAGTCAGACCAAAGATCTTTCCATTCAGTATCCTCCAGGACTTTGTAACATTTTGACACTCAATGCAAAATCTTTTTAAGAGACTGTTTTCCCATTAATTACTCTTTATGAGCCTATGTAAATTCTTAGCATCCACAGCAGTATATAGCCAAGACATCTGTAGCCTGTTAATGCATTGCCTGAAGATCTACTAATTTGTTGTTTTTGTTGTTGACTCGTTGGTGTTTTTTAAGTGTGATGAATCTTTCTTACCTTTTGCCTTAACAAATGTCCACTCATTCCTGTAATAACAGTGATAGGGATCAAGAAAGACTTATTTTCCCTCTCCATGCCATTCCTCATTCTCAAAATACACTTTAGTATGTAAAAGCATCCACAGTAATGTGCATTTCTAAATGGTTGTTTAGAAACACAGCTGTGAATTTTATATATGAAATAAATGTATGTACAAATATGATTACAGCATTAGTGGCCATTTCTGAAAACCTGGCCCACATAAGTAAAGAGAAAGCAGATTGCAAACTGTTTTCTCATTAGTATATGCTACCATTAAACCAGCTTAATACATCGGTGTTAATTTCAAATCACAGAGAAGCAAGGATTCAACATATGTTGTTGCAATACGTGCAATAAATATCAAGTCCCCAGAGCTGAATTTGTTGCATTTACAGATTTCTTTTAAAGATATACAGAAGTTTATTTGTCTAATTTTGAAAGAACTTAAGTCAGGCCATATGCAGTGCTTTAATTCCCCGTATGACAACTTTGTATAAGTTGATTCAGTTTGATTAATGAAAATTGATTTATTTTCTGTGGTTTTTCAGAAAATTAATTTCATAAAACTGATGCTCTCTATTCAGTCCAGAAACACACAACTTATTGGGAGGAATTAGCTTCTTATTTCCCAAAGGAAAACACTTGTGGATAACGTGATCTCAAAGCTTTTTGAAGAAAACAGCAACATGCAGGTCAAGCAGCACACCACTTGCTTTTCCCCAAACCCCATGAGTTCAAGATCTCAAGGACTCACCGACAGAAATCATCAGTGAACAATGCAATACCATTTGAAAAATATCAAAGAAAATGTCTGGTCAAATGTGACAAAAATGAAAGATAAAAAGCATGGTTTTTCCTTATTTCATATCAAGAAGGATGTTTTGGGAATGAAGCTGACTGTACAGGAACATGTTTTGTAATATGTCACATCAAAAACAGTAAAATGTCATGAAGAACGAAGAACTGCCAGAAAGCAGGGAAGTCCTTCCTATGTGCCAACTCCTGCTCCTAGAAATGACAGTCTTTTTCAAGTGATACACCAGATTAAAGAGAATAGAATGAATCTTGGGAGCAGATGTTAGAACCTAAATCCCCTGCTGTCAGCTGAACATCATGATTTTTAGCTTATCCCATCAGACTCTTTCTTCTATTAAGTCTCCTTCATAATTTGAATTTTGCATTATTTCTGCTGGAGAAGTGAAGAGCACTTTTTTCATCCATTTCAGTTTTTACTTCTTCTTCCCCCAGCCAAGCTCACATTCAGACTTGTTCCCATATAGTCTACTAGGTAGCCTGGTCATAAATGGGAGGTATGCTCTTGAACCTTGTCCAATTGATCAGAATATTAAACCTCAGTATCCAGGTTTCTGAGAAGTGGTTATAACTGCATGATTATAATAGTAAAGCATAAATAAACTATTACCTCCTCATCCAATTGCATTTGAAAGAAAGTCAATCTTTTCTTCATTTTATGCATGCTCTGAGCATGCTCCTAATATAAGAATCTCTTAAAGATTTTGCTCTGTTCTGTTGAGGAGTTTTAATCCAACTTCAGCAGCATGGCCATGTGCAAACTGAGACTGTCTGGGCTTGCAAAGTTCAAGGACATAGGTCCTGAAAATTTTTGTGTTGAAAGCAACCAGACAGCTTAAAGAAGTTCAAAGGATGGGTAAATGTGAAGTTTGTGTAAAATGAGGTTTCTGGGAGGGTTTCTGATTTATGTTCCTTGGGCTCAGGGTCATAACACTTAATGAAGTTCTGGTTTAGTTTTCAAGACTAAAAGGAAAACAAGTAGAGATGCCAGATTCCTGTTACTCTTCTGCCAAGGCATAATCCAGGCTTAGAGGCAATAATCTCTTTTGTGCAATGATACTCAGCACTTATGATGTATGTGAACTTACCTGCCTGAGACCTTAGAGAGAAAAAAAAAATTACACTTCGAATCCATAGTTATGAGACACATATAAATTAAATTACTCCTGTTATTTGTTAAAAAAACCATGATACCATTTCTATTAGTATGCATGACATCTTGTATTGTTTTTGTGCGAGGCAGCAGTATCCCTCAAGAACCAGATAGTATTTGTGTGCCTGTCTGCATTTTATAATACTGAATATGAATTACTTTTCAGCATTCTTTTATCCCCAATATCTTCATATAACCTGTGCATATGATTTCAGAGCCAATCTCATGAGTCTTCCTAATAGAGAATAAAAAAACCCTGCAAAAACTCATCTGGGCTAAGAACCAAAATGCAGGCCTCTTTTCCCAGCTTTTGGAGAACCTTTAGCACGATGCTTCACCTCTCCTGCCTTACATCAATTATATGAAAAACTAAGGCAGAAGGACAAAGTCGGGCCCTTTGCAAGTTAGAGCAAAGGGGTTCTCACACTCAGAGCTGTCCAAAGGGAGGTGCCAAATGTTCAACAAGTTTGCCCAATCCATTCTTGTTCTAGCAGGCAGGGGAGGGGAATGGCTGCAGGTGTGCAGGGCTGAAGCGGCAGGAGGCAGCCATGGTGAAACAGCGCCCAAGAAGGAGCCACCACTGAAATACTTTGGTTTGGCAAAGCCACTGCACAAGAGCTATGAGCAACATATTTACAGATATTATTCAGAATGCTCAAATCACAACCACAAACCTCTGCTTTTCAGGACATTCAGATGCTGTTATATTCTTCCCCATCCTCTAAGGTACATTTCAATGTGAAGCTCTGAATGTTAATATGGTCGTGTTCTAAGGGTGCTTGTGTTTACAGCATTTCTATTAAGGTCAATTATAGTGACTCAAAAGAAATTGTTAGCCTCCTAGCTATTAAAATTACTATTAATTATAAAATACGTTGTTGAACCGTGATTGATAATCAGTAAAACTGAACTCCAGTGCACAGTTAATAACAATCTGTTGAGAAAAAATTGAATTTTTCATCTCCCCAATGCCTTTTAACTTTCTATCTATTGAATGAATATATATAAATGAATTTTAATTTAGCTAGCCTTTAAAAATCATGCTAAAAACCATTGCCAGATAGGAGAGAAACTGCTAGTATGGTGTAGTAATTTTTGTAAAACTGTCTTACCAAATCTAA
This sequence comes from Toxostoma redivivum, assembly GCA_013397375.1. Lineage (NCBI taxonomy): Eukaryota > Metazoa > Chordata > Aves > Passeriformes > Mimidae > Toxostoma > Toxostoma redivivum. The sequence goes on along the minus strand of VXBI01013599.1, from coordinate 148,843 downwards.
TAAAGCATGTCTGTGCTGATATTGAAGATTGAGAGCTACAATACCTTTACTGTCTGATTTTTTAAGTAATTAGGCATGTATTCATCCAAGAAAACCTACGTATGTGTTCTTTCCAACACATATTTCCACAGATCCTGTGGAAAACTAGTGATGTTAAGTCTCACAAGTCCAAACAGCTTTATCATCCAAAAAATTAATTGAGCCATAAACAAAAAGGGGGAAAAAAATCACAGAGTACTTTTAGTAAGCAGACAATTGAACATGGTAATTTGGTTCTCCAAAACAACATTTTACTTTTTAGGCTTTGTGTGTGATTATCTCATTTGCAATAAAGAGACTGTTAAAAGATACTGGATACATTTTTAAATGCCCTGGTAAATGCTCACCAAATTCCCTTTGGACAGAGAGTCAGTGACCATATTCCAAGTCATTTCAGAGCTGGATTTTTTTTGTTGTTGTTTTGTTGGGGCGGTTTTGTTTGTTTTGTTTGTTGCTTGTTTTGCTTTGTTTGCTTTGCTTTGTTTTGTTTTGTTTTGTTTTTAGTTTTTTTAAATTTGCTTTTGTTGTTGTTGTTGTTGTTGCCATTGTTGTTGTTTTGTTTATTAAATTTTTCTTAGCATCTAGGTAATATACACATTGCTCAGAAGATATTGTTTTTAAAAGTGTGCTACAGAGGCATTAATGAAAGAGATATCTTTCTAGAATGCCTACATGATATTCTGTTTCATCAACAGAAAGGTTTGTAGCAGAATACCTGTGGATTAGAGATTGGATGGAATGAAATGGATGTACACATCCTGCTTTCATTGTGGAAACTAGTATAATTAATTAAATTTTGCAAGTCTCCAAAATACAGGAATGAAGTGAGTCACAGTTACATTTAGCTGACATTTTTTAAGGGCCATTACAAAGCTAGTTATAAATCCTAGTGTGGATGGACTGCTCAAGACCAGCAGGCCAGGTCTATGAACCCTGAAATCATCGACAACGTGAGTGTTCCTCAGGCAGTGAGAAGCCGAGCTATAAAGTTGTAGATGGTTATGAGGGGTTTGTTTCTCTATTAATAGTATTTTTGTTACTCTAACCCTAGAGAGATGCATCACAGTCCTGCTTCACACATAGAGGTGATAGTAGAATTATTATAACAGAAAATAGTAAAAAGAGGGAATGGCTATAGAGAGAGAAACAGGAATGCCTATCAGAGTGACAAACTAGGAAAGTATTTTTCTAAACAACTTCTGCTGCTGTACCAAAATAAAGATTGCTGACCTGTCAAAGTTCAGCTGGTAGTAGCAACCTTCAGAATAAGTCAGAACATTTGGAAAAAGGTAAGATAGGGTAAAAAACACCCAACCCTCCCCCCCAAAAAAAAAAAAAATTGAACAGACAGCTTCTAGCTAATATGTTCCAAATGTAGGAAATAACTCTAAATATTGTAGTTTGCAACCATTTGCAAGATATTTTTGTAACAAAGAAAAAACACCAAATTGGTAAGACTTTATTGAATTTAATTATATTTTTCATAGGGCAGGAAAACAGAACAGGAAAGGCAAACACAGTGTCCAAGCAGCTGTGTCTGTTTACCAGAAACAGCTTTCACTGAAAAACAGTAATATTTCACATTCAGAGAGCAGTTTACAAAGCAGTTATTCCAGGACCTTGTTCACATTTTTTAAAATTCAAAAGAGCTGAAACACTTTCAATTTTATATTTGTCCTCTTTTTTGACATTCAGGAATTGCTAAGGTAGCACAAAATATCCTTTCTTTGGACAATTCCAGATAAGGATAGGATAAAGAAAAAGTATATCGTACCAGACACTCTCTATGTCCAACTATGAGCCATTGAGACATATCACTTGCTAAATTCTACTTGGAATAAAGAGTTGTTTTCCACTTGTTTTACTTCTGGGTAGCTGCAGAGATCAATGTACTTGATTGCAGTTTGTACATTCGTATCACGGAACCCATTTTACGTTGTTAATAAGAACAGCCTGACATTAGCTCAAAGAGAAAAGCAATCACTTAAGCTCTTCCCGTTTACTTAGTTTTTAAGTGCCAAATGTTATCTCCTGCATAGATATTCATAGGGAATGAGCCAAAGGGAACATGAAATTCTGTGAGCTTCCCTTTGCAAAAATTTTCTTCAATCTTTTTCTCTGAAAGGTGAAGTCTTATGAATTGACCAGGTGACTGCCTCCTGCTTTTCTTTTTTTGCTGTTTTTCAGTTCTCTTGAGTCATCCCTGTACATCTTTGAAAGGGGTACAGAAAAACTTCAGCTAAGTCCACCAACCAGCTGTGACTCGGCATGTGCTTGTATGTGTAGTTGTATATGAAATACACTTGAGTGAAACTATACATAGTTATCAAATAACCAAGATACTGATAAAGATTAAAGCATGTCAAACCAGGCAGACAAGATGCTAGTTAGCAAGTTTTACAGGGATACATACCGACAGAAAGGGACTGGCACTATTTTTGTACTGGTCACTGAAACATGGGCCAGAGGACAGTAAAATGTACCGAATGGTCCTTGCTGTGTGCTCCATGCATCCACATGACTGACCCTAGGGTGGCTGCAACACAGCATCCAACACACCCCACAGGCCCTTCCTGCTCTTGCTGTCAGGCCCCTCTGGGAAGGACCTTGGACAGATTTATCTGCCTGGTGTCATCCATGTCACTTTTGTCAGAAAGTGTTAGGGATACATGGCAAAGCATTCACACAGGCAGGAAAGGACATTCCTCACTGCCCAAAAAAATAAAGGGAGAAATGTGTGTGGACCTTCAGAAAAGTATCATCTGCTGCCCCTGTAGGAAAATCAGCTTAGCTATAGAAACAAATTTCAGCAGGACTTGCTCCAGTGCACTGACTGTGAAAAATATGTTGAAAGAATTGAAGAAAATCTTCAGTGAAAGACTGAGGATTAAGGATAAGGGAAATATGCTTGGTTCTTGATTTCTACATTTGCTCTTTAGATACACTGCACTGGGGGCAAAATAATGAATAAAATTTTGATCTGGAAAACCTTTGAATGTGTAGCAATAAGGTAATACAATACAGTGCTAGGATACTTAATCCAGCCTTTAGTGAGGTAGATGTTAAGAAAGGTTACCCGCAGAGGGGAAGAACTTGGTAAAACTAAATATGAAATGTAGGTTTTTTTGCTCTACACTGTTAAGACTGATTCTTACCCTAGCTAGCAATGTCCTCTCTATTGAAGTCTAATTGCAGACCCACACAAGTCATGGTAGCTGGTTTATTGTGCAACGATCCCTCAAGCTGCTGCTGCTGCTGCTGCCAAACATGAGGAAACTGTTACAACTTTATTATGTGGGGAAGCTGAGGTTTAGACACGAGAATAAAAGTAGGGAAGACTATGTGATTCTATCAAGAAAGGAACAGAGAAAGCATATCTCCATCTATATGTAGTGTATATACATTGAATTGATATCAACTCTTCCACAAGAATAAGATTATGTATTTTAATGAAACATATTTATGATTTGGATATGTGAGGCAGACATTTATATTTTAGCATTTAGTTTTGTACTACTTAATTTTTTTTAACAGTTTAAATATGGGGTAGGAGAGTTGTATTAATCCTAAGAAAACATATGTGAAGTTTAATTTGAGAACTATCATGATAAAGTAGGGAAGTAGAGAAAATTTTTGTTGTTTGTGTAATTTATCTTCAATAAAAATGCAGGCCCTTGCCTTATGCAGTTTATTGCATTTATGCATCTCACTTTTAACATGAATGCAGTCTCTGTGTTGTTGGTGCTGATTTTTTAGTGTTTTGGGTTTCTTTGCTCCCTCCTTCCCATCTGTACTGAAGCACTTCCCAGGACAATTCTGCCAGGAGGGCTGGAGAGCAGCTGTCTCCACAGTGCAAGCCGGGGGTTTGCCAATGGGGCATGTTTCTGCAGGTTTCATTGCCTCCCCCCCGGTTTTGGGTGTGATCTCATCTTTTTTAAAATGTTAGGTATAATTTAAACCCCGACCAGGGGACTTCAGCTTTCCCTTGAGCAGCTAAACAGTGTTTGTATTTCTTACACTGATAGTCTTTATGAAGGTATTATATGGAAGCTCACTTTCAAGCAACTAAAATGACAATATAAATTCAATGCTACAGCAGTCATTTATCACGTTATGATAATGGCAGAATACACAAATGATAACAGAGAAAGGCTCAGGGAGAAACATGAGGGGGGGTTATCATTTATTTATGTACTTATGTAATAAGAGGGAGTAAGTTATGAAGGAGGAATACAAAGACATTTCATCTAGCATGTTGATTAAGTACTTCCCCCTCCCTGATCAATGACCTCTCTTATGTTTAGAAGAGGCTAAATACTCCAGAGAGAAGGGTATGTGTGTGTCTTCTTTATTAAACATTGTCAGAAAAACAGGTAGGCTTACTTATACTGCTACAATTAACTCCATGAATAACGTACAATCATTAATTCTTTGGCTAATATTTATATTACCATAAATGATACTAAATTTTAAAGGGATATCTCTCACAGAGTATTGCAACTGTAAAGAAATATGTCAGTAAAAAAGAGGGACTGAGGAGCACAAAGATGTGCAGGATCATGACCCAGGTGCAAACTGATGCCTGATGAAAGGAGATTTAAAATGTTAACAATACAAAGTGTTGAAGCACTAACCTGTTGGCAGACACTGTAAAAAAACTTATTTTTTCTTTTTAAAAGATGAAATTCTAAACTATACATTCAAAATTAGGTAGAAACATATGTCATATCCACCTTTCAACCAGGTACTAGTCTAAACTATTCCTGTTTATGATAGACTGACAATAATTTAATCACTGTGAACTTCACACTGCTCTTGTTTCTTTTCAGCAGAGTAAAATACTCTGCTTAAGGTAATGTGAAACATAAATGCTATGCATAACATCCTATTTGTCTTTGTAGCATGCTAGTTGCACGCCATGCTGCAGCTGTACAGTTTATGGTGATGATAGCTTGTGGTGTACAAGATGTGTCCTACATAAAACCTTGTGAACATACATACATTTCACCTATAGATGTAGCCTTCTGAAACATTAAATATCCAGAAAAGTGACAGGTGATGTCTTAGATAACACAGGCTGAAAAAAATGCCCTACTTAACTGAATATATGACTGTCTATAGTTAGGTAAGAAGTTAGCTGAGGAAAGCAGAGATTATAGCACATCCCCACAACAAATCCAGCCTCACAGTGTTTCAAACCCAAAGCAACACCCACCTATCTGTCTGCTGCCATTTTAGTTGATAAGCAGAGTTGACACTAAGACAGATATATCAAGAGAAGAAAATATTAGTCCTTTTGAATCACAACAACTTCTACTGTATGTGTTACAGTGGCCTTGTACCCCCTGCAGTAAAGGAGTGATAAATAACTCAAACTGATCCCAGTCTTGTTAAGTGCAAGCAATAACTTGCAAATGCCAAATTGTCATCCCAGCCTGCTATTTCTACATGCTAGTTTTCAAACTGACTGTGGGAATACAGAATTTGTGTGAATAAACTGCTTATATTCCTTCCTTCATTTTTTGTGCAAACACAGGGAGGCTGCCAGTTCTTTGAAACTGTGGGACTGCTAGTGCTGAGAAACTTGACAGAGGTGCTGATATGGTAGGATTTTGGACTGTATCAGTAACCATTTGGATTATATTGGGTGGAAGTGTCCAGATGAAGGGTACAGGGGGCTAGAGAGAGGGCCTCTGGGGCAGGAGATTGTGATAAAAACAGCAGGTTCCAGCCACTCCAGCAGAGCGACCGCAGGACACAGCTGAGCCCTGAAACAACATGGTGGTTTCATTGGGGAATCATATTTAAGAAAGGGCAAAATTCTGAGCAGGCACTGTGCGAGAGGCGTAAGAACAGTGTCACAGAAACAGCCCTGCAGACATCAAGTGAGGGGGTGAGGAGGAGGCGCTACAAGCGCAGGAGCAGAGATTCCCCTGCAGTCCATGGTGAAGACCATGGGTACACAGGCTGTCCCCTTGCAGCTCACTGAGGTCCCCATTGGAATTTATAACCTCAGCTCAGCCCATAGAGGACCCTGCAAGTGGATATATGCTGAAGGAAGATACAGGCTGTGGAGACCCCCACACTGGAGCAGGCTCCTGGCAGGAGCTGCAGCCCATGGAAAAGATCCCATATAGGAAAAAACTTTCCTGATGATCTGCAGCTGGTGAAAGACCCATGCTAGAGCAGTATGGACCTGAAGGACTGTAACCCATGGAGAGAACCTACACTGGAAAAGTTCCCGAAGACTGCATTCAGGGAGAAGATCCATTTTTGAAGAGTTCATGGAGGAATAAATCCAGTGGGAGGACCTTCAATAGAACAGTCTGTCCCTGACAGACTGTACCCAGTGGAAAGCACCCACGCTGAAGCAAGATGTGGAGGACTGCAGCCCCTGAGAAAGAATCCATGTTGAAGCAAGTTGAAAGTGAGAGGAGGAGGAGGAGGGAACTATTATGGACTGACCACATACCCCCATTCCCCCGCTCTGCTCAGATGGGAGGAGGTAGAGGAGTCAGGAAGGAATCAGTGACATGGAGTCTGGGAAGAAGGGAGAATAATGGGAAGGTGAGCTTTTAGTTTTGACTTTGTTGTTTGTCTACTTTTGTCTACTTTTAATCGGCAATAATTTAAATTAATCTCCCCCACTCTGAGACTGTGATAACTGCCAAGTAATATCCTAGTCTTTATCTTGACCAACAAGCTTTTCATTCAATTTGTCTGTTTGTGCTATTGAGGAGGTGTAGTGAAGGAGGTGAAGTGAAAGAGAAACTTGGGGGACATCCAGCAGGCAGCCAAATTGAATCCACTGGAGGGATATTACTGAAGTATTTGTATTAACTGCATTGTTTATTTATCAATTTCCTTGTGGAAGATGAAATTGTTGTTACTAGTGCTGTCATGGCTTCTATCTCATAAGACCCGAGGATTTTCAACCTGCTCCTGAAATATAAAGACAGAGTATTTCAAAACAGAGGGAGATGTTATAAGAAAATTAGCTGTAAGTATCTGGGACTTCTTTTATGATTCCAAAAGAAATCTACCATGTTGCAAAAAGAGGAAATATTCTTGCTAGAAACAGCAGAATATCTCAGCTGTAAAGTTGCAAGGAGGAGCACGCCTAACACTATGTACACTTTGGCTGCATTTTCTTGTCTATAAAGATTGTTTCCGCTCCCTTTGAGGTAAAAAGATTTGTTTACTCTTTCTTATGGCACAGGAAGAGATTAAGAGACTATGTGTTTTATATACTTTTCATTAGTCTTCTTAGGGGATCCTGTTTCCCATTCAGAGAAGATATTTCTGACTACAAATATATTATAGACCTCAAGAGTACTTTCAATTTCCTGGCTCCAGATATAAATGCTGGCTCCACCCCAAATCTATACCAATAAATGTCTACAGAAGCAGCAGCACTTCCTCATTTCATCCCATTCTCTTTTGCACAGAAGGAAGGCACAAGCCCAGAGGGAAGATTATGTCAGGAACATGTGCTCTATTTCAGCACTTATGTGTCCTGAAACATGAAGTTCCCTGAGCATAACTGTAGCAAGAAAATGTAGACAGTACTAGGGACTTTGAGGTCAGTAAAATATTTAGAAAAATTTTAGGTTTCTGGTCCTACCAGTGGAATCATGCTCTGTGTTCTGTACACTGAGATTCTCTGTACTGGGTATGAGAAAAGTCAGTTGCTCTACATAGGATGAAAATGGTACAGGGCTGAAAAGTGGTGAAAATGAACTTACACACTAAGAAGATGTCAGCAGAAGCAAATGTCATGCTGGACTAGGGCAGGGTTCTAGGGGATTTGAAGAACCACCTCCACCCATTTGGCATTCACAACTTCAGATTTCCTAGTGAAAGTGAGTGATTGTCTCATTATTTTTTCAGTGAATAGAGATAATTTCTGTCTTCAGAATTATAGGAGGAAGGAGTGGATGTTGTGCTCCTCCCATATTACAGCTTAACAATTTAGATACTTACTCATGAAATGAAAGCAGAAATATGTGACGTCTAAGTACAGACACAGCTGCATGTGTTATGTGCAGTTTACTGTCAGCTTAACACTGATAAGAGCAGCTGGTGAGCCCAAATCCAGGAAGACAGAGACTTTCTGAGGGCTCTCAACTCCCTATCCTGAGGTTTCCCCTACATGAGATGGCAAACTCAGCCAACTCCATCCTGTAGTGAAAGCATGCTGGGTATCCATTGCCATTTACTTCCACTGACAACTCCCCCAAGGCCATCTTTCCAAAAGCAGGGGAAAATTGTGATGTGCCTGACATCCAGATGAAGGTGTTGCATATTTAGCTGGTGGGTTCAGGAAGACTGGCCCCCATGATCTGAGATGGTGTATGCAGGACACTCTTAGGAAAGCTCAAGTGGGAAAGAAGCAGGGCTTCTTTTTTTGCTGAGAAGTACCTGGTTATCTTCTACTACTCTGCAAAAGGACTGTGACTTTACCAACTGAATTTTCAAGTCACACTTTAAAGCATCAACTGTTTTTTGTGAGAGTCTCCGAGACCACATGTAAGACTGAGATGCTTTGTGAGCTCAGAGGGAAGTTTACTTTAAGAACCCTCACAGACATTAGACAGAGCTGTCTAGGCAATTCAAGATTGCAGGCCTAAGGGGAGCCAAAATGCCTGGGAAGAAATCAAAATTACAAGTGGCCTTCTGTAAAGAGATACACTGCTTTTTTATGAGTAAATGCTTCAGCTATCGACAAACTAGATGGCATGACTCAAGTTTCCAGTCTCACAAAATGAATGAAAAAACATTATGTGAAATGAATTATCTATGACATTTTTCTATATATGTCTTTAGCTCCTAAAAATATATAGAAGCCTTTTTGCACAATTTCTTATAGCATCATCAGAAACAGGCTTCATTTATGGATTTATTCCTTATCAGCATTTTCCTCAGATATAATGACAGGAATTGTTACATTTATTTCTATTAAAGTAAGTTGTTTTTAATGTCTACATCTATAAATAGCAATTTATTTAGTTTTTAAAATGTCTTTTCTGCAAGATCCTAAGAAGCTACATTAAAATATATGTTTATGCCCATTCATTCTATCTGAGTATATCTGCAGAGAGGCAGGAAACTTTCACTTTGAAGAAACTAATCTCACAACAGCGGCTGTATGAAGAAATGGTAATTTGGCTGTGTAATCAAATTGCAATGCGTTCAGTTAGCAGATGTGAGCAAATAAAGAGAAAACCAAATTTAGATTTTCTGCCAATTGCTCTCTTATATGTGTGTTTGTTTTTGTGGACTCCCTATGATTTTTTCTAATTTGCTTGGTGGTGGTAACAGCTCCAGGTGGTTTTGCACAGCTTCCGGCTGCAGCACTGCAGTTTGCCAACAGATGGCATGATGCATTTCCATTATCCTATGTCTCTCCAGCAGGATGACTGTCTGCTCATCTCTGAAATAAACCCAAAGCATCACCCTAGGCCTCAGCTCTGCAAAGATTTAAACATGTATTTGAATTTGCATACGAGTACCTCTAAATCTCATTTTTCCTGCTGTGTTTAAGAGTTTAATTTTTTTTTTCCTATGGCAAGGAAACACCTGCCTGTAGCTATATAATATCAAATTATTTAGGTATATCATTGGAGTGGGGAAGAAGAATCTCAATCTATTATTATTGAACCTATTCAACACTATGTTAGCCAAAAAGCTCACCAAATATATTAATTCTCATGTGAATACAGTCCTGGACAAATAAGTCAAAGTATTATCTAGCTCTGCACTGCAAATATTCAGTGCAATATGTTTTCTTGTATTTCTTTCTTCACTTCTAGCTTGCACAGCTGAATTGTTGCATGGGGAAGATGTTACATGAACTTATAGTGTGAAGTAGGATGCAGAATTTTTTGAAATACTGAAAATACAGTGAATACTGGTGCTGGACATGAGCAACTTCTTGGCTGTATAGTTTGAGCATAGATTCTAATTCTAACTATGAAGTACAACAGGTCCTTCTGTGCTTTGAAATTAGCATTTTAAGCTATTAAATTAATTATCTTGAGCAAGGACTTTTTTCAGGACTTTTTTTTCTGATGGCACAGTAGAAGCTACTACATTACCTACATGCCCAGAGGAGCATAGGAGAAATGGAAACCATGTTAGACGTTAATTTTGTATCTCAGTAAGATTCAGAGGTTAATCTTCAGTTTCAGTGTGTAGGTGGTAGAATATGTGTGAAATACGGTATGTGCAATGAAATGTTTTACTGAACTGCAGAAATATGTATAACATGCTAAATAGGACTAGTCCAGATCATGTGCTGGAGGGGCAGTGAATACATAGGCCAATGCTACTCAATTTTTATTTAAGCAAAAAAAAAAATCTAATGAACTCTTCCCAGTTTCTTCTATGCTTCTTATTAATTATTTCAGCAGAAATGCTGATACATGAAGTTGAAAACAAAGATATCTGCCTGTTAGGCTGTCCAGCCTAAAGGTTCAACTTCTAAACCTCTTGCCACCACCTCCCAGGAAAGGGAATTTGCTATTGGCATATAATTGTTGCTCTTGATGACTTTATGTCTTACCATAATCAAAGACATATTGTGTGTTTTGCTGGTTTGCTACCTTGTTTGATGACTTCAGCATGTCAGGGTTAAGATCATTTGAAGTATTCCAGTTTGTTTTTGTAATGTCCTGTTTCTTTATCTAATCCCTTGCAGAAATGTAAGAGTGTTACATCAATAGAAATACCTTTACCAACAAAATCCATATTGTCATAAAAATATTAAGTTAGGTTGACGGTATTTGTTTTGTGTAAACCCACACAGACTGTTAATAACTATATTGCCTTATTTCACTTTCTCAAGTCCATTTCAGACATAATGTTATTTTCCTTAGGATCAATACTGGGGTTGGCTTAGGTCATCAAGCAGAAAAGTACAAAGGAAAACAGGTCAAGGTCTAATCATTCTTCACACCCTCTTCTCCACCAATTACTTAAAGTAGAAAATATCTAGATATCTTGAATCACTTTCTGTGTCAGTCTGATTTGAAGTCTGGATTGCTCTTTGGAGAATGAATGATTTTTTTGTGGTATTTTCATGTTCACTGCTCAGATTTCAGTCCCTTCACTAGTTAGTGTGGTGTTCTCAGAGGAAGAACACATTAATACCCAGAGAGGCAAGAAGTTGGGGGAATTTCCATTGTTTGGAGTACAGTAATAATGACCCTTCAGAGCTGAAAAAGGCTTTGTTCCTGGGAGAGGATATTCACTGGAAAGGATGGTGGAATATCCTTCACCAGATATTAGCATTTAACAATGATTTCTTTCTTACTGTTCTGCAGACATAAAAGAAATTATGCTTGTTTGAGGAAAGGGCAAGGACAGAAATAGTACAGAGAGACATTGACAAATGCTTTAAAGATTTCAGGAAGGAAGATGGTCACTTCTGTGCTCTAACTGACAAAGACTTAGCTGAGATGACGTTCTGCTTTAGTAACTTTTGCATCTTTATCTACAATTGCGCTTAAGGGCCAGTTTATTTTAGAAAAGCTACCTTGTCTAGCTGTGACTTACAGTTTGTTGCTACTATGTACCTTTACAAGAGGAGCTCTTTATTCAGCACAGATTCAGTTTGGTGAAAGAGGTCATGTACTAAGTAAATTTACCCTCAGCCTTGGAGCCCAAGAAGCCAGAGGGACTTGGCAATACATAGAAACTAAACTCAGAAAAATCTTTAAATATTTACACAAAAGGGTAGGTAGAACAAATAAACAATTAACCAAATAAATACATAAATAAACAAAATACAGAACCATTTGGACAAATTTATGATTAAGCTTGATTTAGTGTGGAAGAGCAGAAGAAGCAGTAAGGTTTGGACATTGTAGAAGGTTTGGTTTCTTAATAAAGTTTGGATACCATCTATGCTCATGTTTTCCAAACTCGGAATGTGCCAAACAGCACATGAGCAGAAGGCAGGAGACTGTAGGTTTCTAAACAGACGTGAGCTGGTAAGCCTCCCCTTGGAAAAATGGTAGAGCTTTGTGTGAATATGCTAAGCTGGATGTCTTCACATCTTGGATCAGAAGACTTCTGACTTTTTTTAGACAGGACAGCTAGGATCAGTGGGAAAAGACGTCGGTTGAAACATGTTACTTTGAGAAAGATCTCTGGATTCTAGTAAGGACAACAAATAGTCAGATGGTATGGATTGGTTTTTGGACTGCAAGTGTCACTTCATGCAGTATCTACTCCAGACAAGGACTGAATAAGATTTTGGGTGTTCATGGAAAAGACCCATATATTGTAAAAGTTTCTCTCCCCTCTGTTAAGATGAGATCTGTCAATTTTCAAGTCAATTTACAAAGCCCATGACAGATTTAATGGATGAGACAAGGACTTAAATAATGTCATTTAAGAGATATTATTATTGCTATATGTTCTGCTCTACCATAGAAACTGGTAGCATTTATAATTAAGGTGTGCATTTTTATAACAGCTTTTTCTGGCTCTTTATATATATTGTGCATTGCTTATTTTTTTATTTTAAGGAAACTGAATATTAAAAATATTCATATAATAAAACTTCTTGTTAAAGCTTCTTGAACTACTTATTTTTCATGCCTCATTTTATTGACTGTAAGCCTCTACAGATTCAGAGTCACCATGTTCATGTCTCCTTCTAGATGATGCTCACCACGCAAGAAAGACAGCAGGCTGCCTCATTTTTCCAACAAAGGAGTGCCTATCAATACACAGTACACTTGTACTGCTGCACAGTACTAGTCACCATTCATTTTTGTTTATTCCTAATCTATTTCTCTCTGATGTTTTGAAGTACTTATACGTCTCTACATCCACCAAATCTTTAAAGCTGAGCAACTGTCACATTTCCAGACAAATGGCTCAGAGGAAGTTTATACACATTTATTTTCTGAAGCACCTCCAGGTGATTACACTTTAGGCCAAATTCTGCTCCTGTGAGCAGAAGTCAAGAAGAAGTATTTTGCCCAAAGGAGCTGTGGGAATCTCTCCTTTCTTACTCTGTCAAAAGTTCCTGAGGTACCAAGGCCACAGCTGCTCTCATAATGCTAAGCTTGAGGCAGTGTAGTTACATAAATTACAGCTTCTTATCCCTTATGTGTTTCTAACGCACTAAATGCATTTTTCAAAAAAGCCACTGTATCCATCTTTTCCAGAGTTTTGTGTATTTGGCTGCATCAGTCACTGTACACGTAGCTGTCCTGGAAAGCTGCTGCTTCCCAAATATCTGTGACCCAGTATTCCTAATGTCATGTAGCCTTTTGTGTCCTGAGTGGGTATGATTCTCCCTCTCACAAAATGAGCAGCTAATTTAAATTAGGGTGTGGCCCTGAATTTCAGAAATGCCACTAACCTCACAGGAAGATATAACCACTATCTAGGTATGCATGTGTTAAATATGCATTTACCTCCAGGCTTCAACAGAAAATAAAAATATGTGTTGTGTGGATATAGATGCTTCAAATTTTCTTCCCCTTATGTGAGCTCTATGCATTACAATCAAGACTCTTTTTGATCACTCTTCTCATAGCTCTTAGGACTTGCTGTTCTGGAGTTGTTCCTGCCCAGAAGGACAATATACAACACTCCCACTTCAGATTCCCTACCATGCTCCCATGCTTCCTTGAGATAAATTCCATCTAAGATGTTTCAAGGTCATCTAGACAAATATGTGATTATAATGGCATACACACTTGTATTGAACTCTTTTATTAATCAATTGATGTTAGTCTGTTGCAAATTCGGGACTTCATTAAGCACAATACAGAAGATGGTCATCATCACCAATACTTAAATAAAACTACTATTTGGCTTTAAATCACTGCCTTCCCAAACCCCATGTCAGGGGCCTGAACATATTCTTCACCAGTACAGTTCAATTGGCTGCCAAGACCTGGCTTGCTGGGGAATGACAAAGGAGCTGAGGGGAGGACTCAGCTTACAGCCACACAGTGAGCCTTGCAGCCATGTCCACACTTGGCCATGTACTCAGTCAATCCAGAACCCTGGCACACAGGTTTGACTTCTTCACCTCACCAGACTGCCCTTGGTGAGCCCTTCTATCTGAGTTGCAGATGTACTTAAAGAAGAAGATGGATGTTCTTGCTCCATAAGAGTTTCTGAGATTTTCTTGGGGATATAATGGTTAACTATTCAGCAAATTTTAATAGAGATATATCTAAATATTCTTGATGTCTACTTGGTGTCTAGTCACAGGAGGAAGATGATTGAATTGTTTTTATATATATCCAGGGGTTTTGTTCATCTAAGGCTACAACTCAGTGGAGTTCTGATGGACATTTTCCTATTCAAAGCTTTTACCTGCCACTTTGCCATCAGCCCTTCTGCTGAAATTATATGCACAGGAATATTTAAGAAAGTTTGTTGGCAGTGACATATTCACCATATTGTAGTTGGTGTTGGTCTCACAAATAATTCTGTTGTGCTTGTAGGGAGCGGGTAATGGAATGGGCAAAAAACACATTCTCATGGAGACGGAAAGCTCAGCATAAAAATGCAGTTAGGGAGCAGAGAAAACAGCAGAGTCGCTCTCAGTGCAGAGATCACAAAAGAACTAATTTTCCAGAATGCCATTCCAAACCCATGACCACAGCATTAGTAATGTTGCAAGAGTATGGACTGCACCTGAGCCCAATGCTCATTAACCTTTTGGGTTAATGTGCAGCTCACAAACATAAAGGGTTTGTGTGTGTGCTGTAGGCGAATGGAAGGGGGAAAACAAGCATGAGGAAAGGAAAGGAGGTGGAATAACTCAAGAAAAAGACAGAGTCCTTTTGGTTTTGGAAATGAACCAAGCATTGTTTTTCTCCCATGCGGAATAGTAAAAAAATGAATGAAGAAAAGCATTCTAAGAGAGAAATGAATTCACATAGCTATGGCTTCTACTCTAACATATATTTAGATTATCTATCAACCAGATAGTTCTCTGATAAGGAAACAGCTAAACAGTAGAAATAATTGATCTCAGTTTTGTACAGATTCCAGGCCTGACCGTCTCTATTTTCTCATCAACGGCCAAGGTAAAGTGACCAGATGTCTCAATAAGATTGTACAAGTACCAGTTTTTAATGGACTGGCACAATATTCAGTGATTTCATTCCTTTTTTTTTTTTATTAAGATGCAGAGACATCCTATTGTTATTCTGCCAGTGATCCACCCTTGGTACAAAAATGGCTGATTCACAGACTCTGCTCCTCCTCCTCTGTATGTTATATCTACAGTAGATGATCAAATTCTCATTAACACAGAGGAAAGTACAGCCTGGCACCTGCAAAGTGCTTTCAAATATCACTGCTTAATGTCTCTTGGCAATGCTGGTTTGTAACAAGAAGCCAAATAGTGGTGCAGCCAGGGATGCATTTCATGAGATCTCTATCTCCAGGCAATTTAACTTGGATTCAACAGATTTGGAATGCAGCTTCACTTTTCTCTACTGCCCTGTACTTGCTCCCATTTCATCCATTTCAGAATCCCTTTTTTTCCTGTTCATCATGGACTCCCCTCACTGTTGCCTCTCAAGCCCTTGCTTTTGTCTTCCAGAAGGAGAGACTGGGCCCTAGGCAGAGCTAATCTCACTAATTGAAAGAATAAGGTGACTGTTTCTGTTGTTGTTACATTTAAAGGACATACTCTGTTCCTGAAATTCATGCTGTTCAGGTAAACCTGATCAATGATCAAGATTTTATCTCTTGGTTAAAGCTGAATCAGGCACAGCAATTAGGGATATCAGGATTTTGATATGCACCTAGAGAAAAACCTTAATTGTCGATGGCCTTTTTTATTAATCTAAGATAAACAGTAGTGTTAGCTATCTCAACTGGTACTTAATACATCCCACTATTTATTTCATAATATTTCATATATACAGGTTTTGAGGAGTTTTGGCAGTTTCAACAGTCTCTAGTGCTTTCACTTCCTATTCTAGTTAATAAGTGGAAGATGCTATTTGATCACTTTCCAGTTAAGAAATGGAAGCATTCAAAAAAGAGAGTTCTACACTGTGCTATCAGTGCAGCTTTTATACCATACAAGTTAATCTTGTGAAGTATCTTGGAGGTTTTGATCAGTCTAAAATACACTACATTTGCCTGAAATAGGACTTTGAAATTTTATCTCTGAGTTCTAAATGAGATAGTAATAAAAGCTTCTCCAGCTCTTTAATAATGAATAGAGTTATGCCATTTTATCTGCATAGGAATACAGTAAATGAAATCAAAGCAGCATAGACATAACTCTTACATTTCTAAAACTGCTAAGACAGCTCTATGTTCACTCCAATATTTTTTGCTATACATACTTACTGCAGAAATATTGTATGCTATATTGCTGTTTTCAAACTGAGTCCTTGTGCTGCATTTACTGAACTCATACCTTATTAATGCTCCCATTCAATTTAGGATCAGAAAGGTCAATCCTGAAGCATTTGACAACTTTGGCAATGATTCATGTCTTTGATCTTATATTTTGTCATGTAATTAGTGCCAGTGAAGGTCCCATGGGTCCTTCCAGTTGCATACAAAGTGAACAGACACCTTGAATGTATTCAGTAAAATCTAGGCTTGCCAAGTCTCAGCGTCCCAGTTCTATGTATATGTATATGTATATGTATATGTATATGTATATGTATATGTATATGTATATGTATATGTATATGTATATGTATATGTTTAGACTTCAGCTTTGTGTCTTAATTCAGGTATCTGCCTATTTTAGTCTATAATATATAAATGACTTTTTGGAGACAGAAGTTTTGCTGCAGTTCATTGCTGACTTTCCATTGCTAGGTGGATATAAACACAGAGTGATTTTTTGTTTGTATTTACCTAATTAAAAAGAAAAACATTAATCTTAATTAATTAACGTTAATTAAGTCCAAAGCAATTTAGTATAGATACTGTTACACATCAACAACATTTTTCTCTGCCCCTTTTAAGAATGATGAGAGAAGGGATAACGTAATATCTCTGCACCCTAACAACAACAGCCTGAATAGTCTAGTATCATTAGCAACACCAATACCATATTTCACATCCCTCACTGCTCTCTGCTCTTTGAAGGATTGAACTCTTTCATCTGAGTGTACATAAATAGTAATAAATAGCAGACCAGGTTTCTGCTCTGTGGACTTTTCTCTGATCTGTGCTGGTCCCTGGTCTGGGCTGGCTGTCTCTACTTTTTGCTGCATCTTTTCCCCCAGCACAGCAACAGCAACAAGCAAAATTGGTGTTCCCCAGCCTGCCCCCACTGAACAGGCTCTGGGCACCCACAGCAGGGAGACTTGGAGGAGGCTGATATGAGGCTGACTCTGAACCACATAGCACGTTTCATCCCTAATAATAGTTCATGCCTCAGCTACATGAAAGCTTTATTTTTAGAAAACTGCCACATTTAGAATCAAAAGTTTTTTGCTCTGATTAGTTCACATAAAAGATATTTAAATGTTAATATTCCTTGTGGAAAATGCTGCTGAGAAAAAAACAAAAACAAAAACAAAAAAAAAAGAAAAAAGAAAAACAATATTCAGGTAAAATACCAGTCCTTGGCAGATACATGTTTAAATAGGTCTGGTTTTGGTCCTTGTTGTTTTTAACAAATCAGTACAATTTTCAAGGAATATAAACTTTCATGTGAGAATTGTCATTTTGTTGAGAGCCTGGTTTTCTAGGGAAGAATTTACAAAACATATTTATTCATGCCTAACCTCAAAATGGACTCCGTAATGTTAAAAAATCCTACAATTTTGCTATGAAAATTAAAGAGAATTCATTTTTTTAGAATGTAAATTCCTGAAAAAAATTCTTCAATAATAACCTTGGGTTTCAGGGAGTGGGAGTGGAATAGGCTTGCATAAAGTCAATAAATTTATTGAAAATTAGTAAAACAAGTCAAAATCATAGGTTTGGGGGGGTTTTGGGTTTTTTTTTGTTTTTTTGGTAGTTTGGTTTTTTGTTTGATTTTTTTGTTTGTTTTGTTTTTGGTTGGTTTTTTTTTAATAAAATATTGCATTTTACTAAGCCTATCTTCATGGTAAGACCTGGTTTATATTTTTTGAAAGTTTAGTGCTGACTTTTTATGAGTCTGTTTGTGAACGTGTGGCATGGCTTACTGTAATAAATTTAGTAAGACTAAATAATAGCTTATAAGTATCTTAATATTAACAAAAGAGTTAATAGATTTTCATCTGCTTTAGAAAGACAAGAAAATGAACTAGCTATAAATGAAACATCTGGGGACTGTAGGTATGGATGACAGTTTTGTGCATGAACCAAAATCTTGATGTGGCCTTTTCTCTCCCTCTGTTACTGTTGCATTTAAAAAGAATCTGCCTACAATAAATTACCATTATTGCTGCTTTGCTCTTACATAAATCTTTTTCTCCAAGGTGCTCTTGATACCTTACTAGCTTACATGAATCAAACCATTTGTGATCCTCCGGAGGTTAAAAACCACCCAAACACTTGAAACTCTCTGTCTGAAGAAAATATCGAAGATATTGCATTGACAGAAGCTTTTCCCAGTGTTTCTGACCTTATCACACATGGTTTTTGAAAAAAGCTGCCATGCTTTGATTTAAAACCTGAAAAACACATTAACACATTGCAGCAAATATCAGTAAACTAGAAATTGTGTGTATCACATTTTTCCAAGCAATTAAATAAAAAATATCTTCTATGTATTAATAATCTATGATACTTTCAAGTGGATATGCTCCATGCCCATCTCCTCTGATACATGCCAAAGAAAATCATTCTTCCTGGATAATATTAATAATTCACTAACAACTGGTCTGAAGTATGAGATTAATCAACAGACACCAGACAATAACTACTATGTGTATTTCTACTTTTTATCCCTGTTTAGCCAAGTTCTTAGGCACATATAAATCACATCTCATTCCAGAGCTAAGTACATGATTAAATACTTTGTTGAATGGAGATGGACTGCTGAAACAAGACACTGGGCAGTATTTCAGATCCTGACATCAGTCAGTACCTTATTCTCCAAAGATCCAAATAGAGATATCTATTAGCTTTATGGCATTTCGAATCAGTCTGACAATATGCAGAGTTTTTCAGCATTTTTGAGCTATTTTTGTCAATTGAGAAAAAGACTTTATATAGGTTGAAATTTCTGCCACAATATTAACAAAATAGTGGGCTTCTCTTCCAGGCTGCCACATTATTCAGTTGCTAACCCATTTCTTTCCTGGAGTCTGCAGCAACCAGATGCTTTTTGCTGCAGCCAGTCTTATCTCAGCCAGCAAACTAATTGTCACTACTCACACAACAATGAGAGTGAAGGAAAGAGGTTCTCTTAGGAGAAAAAAGAAGTGTTCTTTTATCTCTACACAGCTTTTTTTTTTTCTTTTTTTAAATGAAAACATGCTGGTCAAAGACATCCATTCCATAAAGTTCACCAACATGCAACATTAAGTTGTGACATCAATCCTTAGGTAAAATTTCTCTACCCTCTACATACATTAAAGCTATAAATTATATTAAATCTTATGAAGTGAAAGTTAAGCCTTTTTTGGTTACCCTATCCTGTTTAAACTGTCAACTCAAATAGCTGAAAAAGGGAAAGGCAAGAACTCACTCATGTATCGATGAACAATAAACTTGCTAGTAGATTATGATTTTATTTGTATCCCAGAAACTTCAACTTCATTTAAAAA
>VXBI01013599.1:49757-129039 GCA_013397375.1 Toxostoma redivivum | reverse complement strand
AAAGAGAGAGAGAGGGGAGGAGGAAATATAAGGATGGGTATGACCTTGGTTATCCTTGAAATTCAATTCTGTTAAAAACAAATCCTCAGATTACCCTTGCAGCTTTGAACATGTCATCAATCCTGTTTGTTCAATAAAGCACTCTTCATTCTTTTATTTCTTTATAAAACAACAGATTATTCAACCACCATCCCTAAATTATTAAATTAGTTATGAGAATGGCCATGTATTAAACATCTTGCAAAGTCCTGAAAATGCTGTTTTCCTGACATATTTCTTTAGCAGGGCAATATCCAAATGTGACAAGGAATAAAGCTCTTTCTTGTAAAGATCTGGTCCTATAGACAGATCCCCACTGGGCAGATGGTTATTTTTAATAGTCTGACCTAATTTCTTAGTAGGGAACCAAGGATAACACAAAGCCTTATGGTGGAACTGGTCTATTGTGTTGAAGTAACATTAGAGAACACTAGATATTCATAACAGCAACATTTTGCTCATCTGAGTCTGGTCTTAACAAAGCCCACAAACATTTAGTGTCACAACGGTTAAGGCTTCTGAAGATGAAAAGACTTATTATGATTGACCTATCATATGATATCAAGCCAAAATAGAAATCTTTAGAAGCTGAGGTATGCCTTCAGAAAGTGTTTTCTCTAAGACTACTGAGTTATTGTTGATTTCCTTTGCAGCAGTTTCTTGCTTTTTTTCTCTTTCCTCATAAACGTCACAAAAACTGAAGGCGAGTAAATCACATTATCTCTTTCTACTCTTCTCATCTTTCTCCCATTCTCATTACCTTGGTTCCTCTTCCATGGTTCATTTGACCTTTCCAGAACCACTAAGATCAGAAGCTGGTAATCACTCTTAGTGAAAGGAAGAAATACAGACTACAGTTTTCAAGGGCATAAAATCTATTTTTGTTCCTATTGCATTCAGTGATGTTCACTTCAGTTTGAACTAAAGTTGAGAGGAGAATCCAGATCACAGCAAACAGATGATAGGAAGGTGCTATTTCAACACAAAACAGCTGCCATTGCTGAAAAACCCAAACCCAACAAAACACAAACAAATAAACAAAATGGAGGAGAAATTTTATACAGTACTAGTTACATTAGTCCAATTTCAGCTTTGCATTCATCAACTCTGCACAGTAGCAGATGGGAAATGCATTTGTAATGAAAAGTAGTAAACTTTTCATCCTGAAATTTATTTAAAATTTGTCAAGGACAAATACAGCTAGCTGTGTGTTAGCTAAAAAAGAAGTTTATAGACCCTGTGCTCAAATACAAGCAAGCTGCATCCACGTCTTTGATGGAGCGTAAGAAAAGTACTGTTCTAAACCACCATGGTGCTCTGTCAGAATAAGGGCTGTTTTCCCCAAATGGGTATATTTATACAAACATTCCTGCTATAAGAAAATGCAAGGTGTATTTGGTCACCACAGACAAGTACTAAGAATTCTACTTATTTTCAAAGCAGAGCCAAAGTCTGGTGCTTTCCAACCTTATTTAGCAATGTTTTTGTAAACTGTTCAGAGAAAATAACATTCTAATCTCATGAACCCTGTTCAGTTACTATGACTGATCTTGCTAATATTCATCCTCCGTGCACCACCCACCAAACTGAAACGCTGGATAAGACTTCTGCATATTCTCTAATGATACTCTGTTGCTTTACAAAAATATGAAAATAAGCTACGAGAAAATACAGGCAATGAGTTTCTCTCTCTTTACTGAAAACTCCAACATAAGGAGTCAATACATGTTCTTGTGTAAATTGTAACAGTAGCAGCAAACACTTTGTCTCCTTCCAAATGCCACTTGTGCCTGTTGGACACTATTAAAAGAGACTATGCATTGTATGACCTGGAAATACAGCTCTCCTTATTGCACAGTGTTCAAGCCCTTGAAGATTTCTGCTGCTGTAGGCAGCAAGTGAAATTGTTTCCACATAAATAATGTCTTAGACGTTTTCCTATGAGAGTTAAGGGGCTTTATGTTAACAAGCACACTATGATTGAAGACAGTATTTTTGATATTAACAGAAAACTACTCACTCATTTCACTGTAAGAATTGCATCTGAAGAGATATCTCAAAATCTAGAAAACTTCAGGCGGACATAGAAGTCTGTCTCACAATAAAAAACTAAATTAGGCAAGGGATTGGAAGAGGGAAGACTCCCTAATCTACATGGAACCTATGCCTGGTGAACATTAGTTTTTATGTGTGTCCATTTCTGCTCTCATTTCGATTTGTTTATTCTACTTTGATTATACTGTTTTATGGCCAGAAATTTTCCTCAATATATATTTTAAGTAGTAGGTCTGAAAACTCAATTGTCAGTGGCAAAGGCTTAATTTAATATTTTTAATAAAACACCAGTCTCATATTTCAGTGCACTATATTGGGAATTTACTGTACTTTTAATGCTGAAATGACTCTTGAGGATCTCCCAGGCAAGAAATCCTATAAAACCACAAGTGGAAGTCCAGTTAACAAATCTACAGCCTCATTTCTTCACAAAGTGGAAGGAATAGTCACCATGAATTGGTCTACATGTAGAAGAGCATATGCTTGTGGCAGCTGTTTCAGTGTCTCTCGGGGAATCTTTCATCCAGCCAGTTTTACCTCTTCCTACCTGTACTCCCAGACAAGCATCTTTTATACAATTGCACATGGATCAGTTGTATATGCAGTGTAATTCAAATATTTAATCTTTCTTTGGAGTATTTTTTTAAGTAATTAAGCAACATATGCCCAAATATAAGTTTACAGTTAAGCATATGCTCAAGAACCTTGAAAAAGTGATATAAGTCATTCTACAAAGGTAGAAGCAATATTAGATAACAGATGTCAAAGGAAAAAAAAGCATTCACTGGGACATGCCACACTAAATGCCATCACATGAATTGTTTTCCTATACACAATTTTTTTAAACATTTCCTCTCAAAAATTAATGTGAATTGAAACAAAGTCTGAGTTCAAAAGCTTAAATCTTTCTGTTATCATGTCAAATAAATGAAATGTGCTTGAATTATATATTTTCTGTTAATACTGTAACTCATTCTTTAGCCATGGGAGGTCTTTCCAATATCTAAGTATAATTTGCTTTTAACAGCATGAGACTTTTTCTTCCCCTTTGTGATTTTTCTTTATACATATTATTATTGTTTGATTTATATAGCAATGTTCCCTATGTGCTCATGGTGCTTCAAGAAATTCAACAGAGCCAAACTAAAAGGCAAGAAACTTCAATTATTTGTAAAAGAGAAATCTCTCAATGCAGTCTCTAGAAAGGGAAATTAATAGCAGTGGGATTCCCTTGGGTGCAGATTTTTGAGGCAAAGGTCACAAATGTTTTCATTTGCAGAACTCTTGATCATCAAATCTCATTGAGGACAATATGAAAGGCAAGCATTCAGCACAGTAATAATCTACATCATATATATGCCAATAATCAGAAATGAGAGGAGGCGAAAAATTCTATCAGAGGATAGATAATACAAGAAAAAAACCAAAACATTGCAGAACAAAAAAACACCCAAAACAATGGAGAGCACAGATAACCAACGTCCTGAAAATCAAAGGCGCTAAGATCTGAATGGGTAAAGAGTTTGGTCAGAATGCAAGTCTCACTTTCAAGTATATCTTCTGGGGACTAACAGGAAAAAATAATGAATAATTCTAGTCTCTTGCTAGTTCAAGAGATAAACAACATTAATCTGGGGCCAAATGGAGAACTTAAGACTTTCTTACAGCAATAACTGGCTACTCCTTAAGTTCTATGTTGTGTTTTCCATGATAAAATGGAATATTTAAATACCATATTTCCAAATGAATTTGAAATGAAAGCAAGAAATCTTTTATACTTCTTAATTAAAAAAAGGTTGATGTTGTTATAAATACAGCACTGATTTAACAATATGTCCATTTAACTTAAAATATATTTTCCAAAAATTTCATGATGGAATCTTCAGTTCAAAAGTAATCTGAAAGTAGATATCACTAATGAAACTACAGCCTTCAAGCAGATAATATCTCATTTTTACTGTAATGCATAAAAGCCATGTCATCTGGCCTGATAAACCACATCCTCACCACTTTTGACAACACACCAATTAGTTAACCAATTTAGATATTTGTTTTGTGTGAATCCTGACCGGTCTTGTGCCTTATTCCTGCCTTTAGCATATGTTTGGCTGTCCTATTCTGTTCCAATCTTAATTTGTAAATGTGTCCTGTTTTCAAATACTGGGTATAGTGAGATCTGGGTCAGACATAGTGGCTTTTATGCCACCAGTATAAAGATAAAAATAATTATTAATTATAGCTTTAATGAAGACATTTATTTGATATGCAAAGCTTGGCAAGATGTTACATTGTGAAGTATTTTTAATTCTCTGTTAACCGTTTTGATCTCTACCAAGTCTATGTGCTTTATCTACATAAGTGGTACTCCTGGAGCAGATTTTAAATGCCTAGCTTTCTAAGACAAGGTTATAAAATTTTGCATTCCTATAATGTATGCTCATCTTTCCTTTTCATTTAAAAAAGAGAAGCTGAACCATGAAGCCCTGACTGTGATAAATGTTCCATGCTTATCAACACAAGAAAACAAAACAAAAAAAAAAACCCTCTTCTAAGAGATATATGGAGACAAATAGCAAGTAATGACCATTTGTCTTGACAGCAGGGTAGTACAGCATAAAACACATATTTGATATGTAAAAAAGGAACTCCTAACGATATGTTTTTGCATAGCCTGAAGCATTCTCTTTTCATCTCATCAAAATACTTTAAATACACATTAAGTTCTATCTTGAAGTATTTTTTATCCACTTGGAATTTCTTGATACAAATTTTCTATTTCAGCCAGGGTTTTGATGAACCCATTCTGTTCCATTATATATAAACCAGTAGCTTTTTATTATGCAGCAGATACCGAACAGGAATACTTGGTGAATGTGTCTGAAGAGCTTCTCAGAATGAAAGGTACTCTGTTAGATTTTAAAGAGTTTTTTCCCAGAAACGGCTGTTTTCTTGATTGTCCAAATTTTTTAATCTTATTCTTTTTCTTAAGGAGAGAAGATAAGGTTCCTCTTTCTGCAATTTTAAAATAGCTAGAAGAATAGTTTTAAATAAAAATTATTGTGCTTAACTAGGTAGTGGTAGTGGACAGCAGAGCAAGTAGATCACAAAAAAAAACTATTCTCTCTTCCTATTTGCCTTGTTTTCCTTAGAAGCAGTCAGACCGCCTTTGATGATTTGACAATTTCTGTCTCACATAATTTTCTCTCTTGATATGCACAAGCTTTCGCTGAAGTATATATACTTTATACTATATAATTTAAATACTCCGGTAATAAGATTATTAGCTGGATTTGAATTTACTTGTCAGTGGTAACATGATGGGACAGCTGCACAAATGATGAGTATAGACTGTTCTCTACCAAAGCATATGCAGAGATTTATAATCACTCCCAAAGGCTTCCACTGATGCATATTCTCATTGTGTAGCAAAAACCTCAACTACAACTGCAATTGCTAACTTACAATGCAATCCTTATCAACAGGAATCAGCCAGGCCACAAGAGAAGAGGAATGGTGAACAGGGAATCATTGACAGAGCTTTTTGGTTATCTCAAGGAAAGAGAGGAGCCCTTACTGAGTGGGAGAGAAAGCAACATCTGTAAAGAAAAACTGGAAGGGATTGTTTTACAGATTTAAGATAATTTTGTGCCCCAAAAACTTTTGGTGCCCTTAACTAACATGATACTTGTGTGTATGGCTGTCAGCTCTGCTAAGCTCAGCCCAACCTGGATCTTCAGTTGGTAATTGAACTGTAGTTTTTGTAAGCTTTGTTTTCATTCCCTATAGATTCAAATCTCACTCAGAAGCGCTTTATTAAAATCACCTTGCTTTTTTTAACAATTTGTAAATTTTTCAGTAATAAACAAATATCCCAAATTTTCCCCCCTGAATTATATTCTTCTGTAAGTTATAATTATTTCCTGCTGCTACATAAAAAGTCAATCAAAAATATCAAACAAAGGTCTCTATTGGACATAGAACTGCACTGACAACCAGTTGTGTTTAGGTACATTGAGTACAGGGAGTGTAGAAAATGCCTGTTACTAGCAGCACTGAGCTGAGTTTGAGCTTTCCCCTCCCCATGTCAAGTGTGTCCCCCACTTTTAAATCATGTAAAATGGCATATTTTTCACCAATAACTATTACTGCTGCAGGTAATTCAATTTCTTCTATGCAATATAATTATCACCGGAGGAAACAAGAGGGGAAACGTACAATTCTGCCTAATTTTCTATGGCTTCCTCATCCAGAACATACACCTTCTCACCCCCTAAGCACAATGCTGTACATTGTCTTTTGTGCCACTGCACTGGTCTTAGGACACAATAAACTCGTTTTTTCATGCCTCTCTCTTCTGTAATCATGGTTTATAAATCACAGCAGAGTTGCTAACAGTGACTGACAATCTTATTTGATAGACAATCTGTG
This sequence comes from Toxostoma redivivum, assembly GCA_013397375.1. Classification (NCBI taxonomy): domain Eukaryota; kingdom Metazoa; phylum Chordata; class Aves; order Passeriformes; family Mimidae; genus Toxostoma; species Toxostoma redivivum. Next base: position 122,517 of record VXBI01013599.1, on the reverse strand, counting down.
ATCCTTCCAGCCTTTTACTAATAAGCTCATTAGGATAGAAGGGCTGAAAATACTTTCTAGGATATAGCAATGAACCTCAGCGAATTCAGTGCATGTCTGACCATTCAAACTTTAGAGAATCAATCTCTCTTCAATCAAAACTTTGTCAGGTTCTGCTGAATGTCTTCTGAAGGTTACCCTGTTTAGATTTGGGATGGCTTGTTGAGTTTTTTGTTTGTTTGTTGGTTTTTTTTTTCTTTTCTTCTCTCCTCTCATTCTTTCAGTTTTTTTTTTTTTGTTGGTTGGTTGGGTTTTTTTTTGTAGTATGGTTACCTTCACAAATGCTAAAATCCTTACAAAGTAACTTAGGCCAAGGTGAAATGGTTCTGAATATATTTTCTTTTTTATTTTCCAGGTTTAGTTTTGGAAAACCTTTTAGAAGATTTTTGCTGCTTTTTAAGGTATGACCTTATTTTGGATGAACTTTTAAAAAGCATTAAGAAAAGTCTTAAAATACCTGCAGCCTAATGTCATAGGCATTTAGACTGAGGTTTCCAAAATGCAAATGGAAAACTACTTGATCAATGACTGAATAAGCTACTTCATAGTTCCTCTTCACATTTGGAATGTGGTCAGACGTGCACTGAATAAAAATCCTATTTGAAACACAAGCATATTTTGAGGCCTTGATGTTAATTTGAAAGAAAAATACTCTAAAAATAGCACTGAGATAATAAGTGCTTCTGAAGAATTCTGTCTGTCATAAGAAGAAAAGGAAGTCAGCACACCAATACTGCTGTAAATATTTCAAAGGTGATCTCTTCCTGGATTTATCAGTATCTTAAATGACCAATATGATTGAAAACTTACTGACTGAGCAATACTTATGCAACAGAAATCAAAAATATATTCCAGGGAATGGGGCAGGCTAGTTTGTGAGTAGATTTCTTCCTAGGCCACAGAGAACTATATCATTTAGCTCTTTGGGAAAAGTGCAGCTCATGGGACTGTAGTCTCTTGTGCTAAAGAGCTATGGTCATGCTTCCTTATGTGGTTTAAAACTGTCTTATAAGGTCAAGAGCTACATGAAATATTTTGTTGCTGTTAGCCAAAACACTGTCCATAGATGTAGATCTCCTGCTCAATAAATCCAAATCACTATAAAGGAATTTCAAAACTCTGTTCTTTTCTTCACTTTGTTTTAGATCCATTTTTTAAAATTCATCTTTGCCTGATTCTCCTGTTTCATTCTCCTGGATCGTTTTTATCTTTGCCATCCTCCTTTTTTCTGCACTTTTAATTTTGTTTTATTCCTTTCTATGGGTTCCATAAAAGTAAAAGTTTCTCCTGGGAGAGGAGAATGTTTCCTCCTGGGTTTTCCTTTTTATTCTACTGCTGATGTTCTGCACCCTGAGCTTTCTTCTTATTATACATCCTTTCACTTCCTATAGCCATTTCAGGCTCCTGCCTGCATTAAACATCCCTTCACTCTTCCAACCCTCTTCCATCTGACACTGAAGTTTCTCCTCTTTCAACCACAATGGTAGATACATCTCAATAATGATTAGGAAGAAAGAGAGAGAAGCTGCAGGCTTTTTATAACGAAACTACAAAGTCGTAGCAGGTTGATGTAAAGGAACAATAACGTCAGGCATCAAGAAAGAGAACTAACAAATCAATGTAGATGGTGAAAGCAAAGAATTAGACAACTGCCTGCCTTAGGCAATACTTACAGATGCCAGGATTAGACTGTAACAACTTGATTGATGACTGGGTTGTCTATGTCATTCCTTTATCTTCTTTCTTCCCCCCCCCCCCCCTTTTTTTTTTCTTTCAAATTCCTTCCCCCATTTAGCTTTCAGACTTTTTCTCCTTCAGAGGAAGATTCTGATAAGGGTCAATATCACAAAATGCTGTTTATTTCAACTATGTCACCAGAAAACTGTTACCTCATTCCTTGTGGTAAAGGATAAAATAACGATGACCTACTATGGCATCAAATTTGAGATAGTTTGAGGCTGGCCACAGAAGTTCAGGGGGTCAATGCAGAAGTCATTTACTGTTATGGTCACCTAAACTCTGACAGCAAAATTGTCCACATAAATCACCTTAGGCAGCTACATATATTCTGATGTCATTACAACCCTCTTTCCATGGAATACTTCAGTTACTTTGGAGATAATGGCCTCCACATCTCCTGTGCTCTGTTTCTGCCTGATGGACCTCTAACTCTTCTTGGCACAGAGGCCTGGTTTCAGCATGGTCAGCACATATGTCAGACACATTTTTCTACAGTCAGGCAGACAGAGAGCAATAGGGTGGGTCTAGTTGCTTCTGGAACATAATTAACCACTGCCTGTGTAAGAGTAAGTGCTGGCCTGATTCTTTCCTTTGTGCTTTCACTTATGTCAAGGGTGAAACTTCTCAAAAATATCCACTTCCCCACATCACTCAATCACTCAGCTGTGCAGCTCAAGGCAATCCCCTAATTCCTTGTTGCCAAAGGATAAAATTCAGACTATTCACTTTGGTATCTAAAACTAAGACGTCAGGGGACAGGCTAAGAAGTTTGTATTCTGTGCAAAGAGAGGAACTCATTTTTAGGACAATTCTCCAGAGAGCATGAAGTCCTGGAAAGCCTGCAGGCAACCACTAAGTATCACCAGCTCAAATGCTGCACTTCAGACAAAAATAAAAGTGTACAGAGCCTTAGCCATTAGCATTAGCATCTTGGAAGCAAACTCACCAATCCCCCTACCACACAGGATTCCACATTTCTCTGAATTGTTAAATTACGTGTCCTTTACTTTCACACTGCTTTACACCTAAGTTGGATCAGCCTGCTTAAGCTATCTAGGTATTACCCTCACTGGATCACTGGATCAGTTCATTGTAAGGCAAGGATAAAGGGATTCTCACCAAAATGTCAGTAAAAGTTTACATGTTTTCAAAAACTGACTTAGATGCAAGACACTCTCTTTGTCTGAATGTTGCAGTGGATATGCAAATTGGTTTTGGAACTATAAAACCATTTTACAAAATTAGTCCTGGTAATTAAATAAGAAGTGCAGCTGCTAGAAAAGAAGAAAGTGCAACCTTTTCCAAGCCCAGTCAAGCTCTTACCTACAAGAGATTATTGTTCTTGCTAGGTGCATGAAATTGTTTATAATTGTACCTCATTTTCATTCTTATTTTGAAGCTTGCAAGTGAGGCACATTTAATTTATTGTTAATTACTAATGAAGAATATTCCCTTGACATGAAGATATTATACTGTGTCCTGTTTTGCCAAAATGAAAATTGCACTTTATTTTAAAATCTCTAATTAATCATATAGTTTTAGAATGCAGTTGTGTATTTCCTTTTAACTTGCAATCTTATCATTAGTGTATAATGCTAATTATGATTACCTAAAACTCCAGATATTGTAATTGGATGCACAAAGTGCAAACAAGTTACTGATAAAATATCTTACAGGTCATACAAAACCAATCTCATGCCAATTAGTTAAAGCTCACAAATTGCAGTCAGAGGAAATAACTTGATTTAAATGATAAAATAGAAACAAAGACAAAAAACACAAATAATCAGCAGGATCTATTACTGCATTGTGTCTCACTGAGACACAGACTAAAGCAGTTAAAACAGTCAGTTCCCTTCCAAATGTTAATGTACACCAAAGAGAAGATACAATACCACTGCTGACAGCAGTTAAGAAGACCCTAATCTGACTGATGACTACTGGGATTCTTTACAGTTTGAAATGGTACTTTCCTTTTTCTGATGAATGACCCAGCAATTAAAGATGAACTTGTCCTACTCCCACCCAATTTAATGGCAGAAGTATTTACAGACTGAAGAAGTTGTGCAGGAAAGTAAGACGTCATTATGAAAATTTTATCCCTGTAAGTCATAGCATATTGTGAGTGTGGACATGAAAGAAACTAGTTGAAAGTGTATGGATCACAATAAACAGGAACAACATGGTGATATTGTGCTGTGCTTCTACTGGCTGGCTGACCCAGAAGAAGTAGAAGAGGCCTTCTACAAACTACTGGAGTGAACCTCTAATTCACAAGTCCTGGTGATTATAGATTGGGAAGAAATAAACACAGGTTGCATGCCTGGACTGCACCTGACTGCCTGGAAAACAGCTTAAAAGAAAAGGGTCTGCTGTCCTGGTGAACTGCAAGTGGACTGTGAGAAATGTGTCTTGCAGAAAAGATGACCAGCTGAGCTGCATTAGGAAAAGCTTTGCCAGAAAATTGAAAGTCATCTTTCCCCTCTACTCAGATCTAGTGAGAACCATGTAGAGTGTTGGGTCCAGTTCTTGTCTCCCCAGTACAAGAGACAGAGAGATACATTAAAATACTGGAGCAAATCCAAAAAAATGGGCCACATAGATGATCAAGACCTTGGAGCATCAAGCATAGGAGAGTCTCAGAGAAGCAGGGCTGTTCATCTTAGACAAGAGAAGTCTCAGGAGAATCTCACCAATGTATTTATATAAACCATACAAAGTATAAATTACTGATGGGACAAAATTAATAAGAAGGATTCAGACTCTTGGTGTGCATTGAAAAGACAAATGTCAAGGGGCACAACTTGCAATACAAAAAAATCACTTAAATATAAGAAACAGCTGTTTTGCTATGGGAGTGGTTGAACTCTAGAATAGGTTATCATTAATTTTGTGGAGTTTTCATCCATGGATATTTAAAACTTGGCTGGACACAGTACTGGGCAAACTGCTTTAGCTGACCTTGTTTGAGCAGTACCATTGGGCTAAAGAGTCTCCAGAGATGCTTTCAGCCTCAACATTTCTGTCATTATGATTCTATGACAAGATCAAAACCAAGAAACCATTGTGTCATCTAGATTATGACTTAGCTTCATATTGAGTTAGTGGTATACATCAAGAATGGATATTTGCTTTGATTAGCAAAGCTACTTTTTCAAGTTTGGAGAAAAGTTTGCAAAATGAAACTAATTTGTATTCATACAACAAGAGAACCTATCATGTTAATAACCATCTCAAAACTCAAACTACTAATAACAGTGCAAACAAGCTACTAAAAATTAGACAAAAATGGATAACTGTCACTTGTAGGAATGTGGGCCAGGTTTACACATTCACAACACACAATGAAACTGCACAAATTTATGTAAACAACACATTCCTAGTTAGGCCATCTGGTCTGTATCGGCTGCCTCTGTGTTTGTTGACATGGGGTACAAGCACATGGAAGACTGGCTGATATTTATAAAATATTTTTATCAAGTACAATCCTGCTATAATTAGAGCAACACGTTGTACATAGGGATAAATTAGAGTCAACTCTTGCATTTCCTAATATTCACATCCTAATTATTGGAAATCTGATTTCATTATTTTTAAATAGATAGTCATGGATATTTTTCACATTTCAGATTAATTTCACATCATATTTTTGAGATCAATATGCACCTGAGCAATTTATTCTTTATGGATCATTTATAATAATACTGTATGGGGTGTTTCAGAAGAATGATGTGAAATTTGTATCAGTAAAACTGAGATTAATTTCAACATCTATAAACATGTGTTTCCAAAAGTCAAATATAAGTTCTCAAAATGCAAACTCATCTATAGAATAGAAACACTTCTGAGAAAAGGAAGCAGAAACGTAGCCATTATGAAGAATCACTGACACCATAATGAGCACTTTGTGGAAATGATAAAGGTATATGGGATTCATCACACAAGAAAAAGATTAGAGTTCGCTCCAGCTCTTATAATTCACACCACAGAAATTGACGTATGACTGGTGCCACAACATGGTAAGATAATAAATTTGGATTTTGTTTCAACAGATGTTATTTTTTTTACCCCAGTAAAAACCTAAGTGTCTGAGATGAGCATATCTGCTAAAAACTGACTGGTGCAGTAACTTGGCTCCAAAAGAACAGCCATTCTATAAATATTTTCAAAATAAAAATAACCTGAGGCAAACAGAAAGCCTCTATTAAGATAGAAAGCAGGGTGCTTGATTCTGAATGAATTCAAAGAGTAGAGCATTTCAAAAGAGGAATAGAAATTTAAGCACTGCCAAATGTAGGCACCAACAATGTGATAAGACCATTGTTTTTTATAAGAGGTCAAGCATTTTGATTTTATTTTACATCTGTCTATGACACTATTTTTATTAAAATTTAGAAAAAATATTTGGCCTGGTTGATGACAAAAATATTTCTGATTTCAAGACTTGGCAGATTTAGTAGTACACTTGAAAGGATTAGTGTTTTTTGGATTGTAAGTCTGAATCAAAGGTCCCAATTTCATCTGCTCTAAGTCAGTCCTTATTTAATATAGTGGAGCAACATCCATGTCTCTATTACAAAGTGCCAAAAACTACCTTTAAATACTCTTTAATGTATTTAAAAGATGTTTGGGGGAGAGAATTTTCAAGGTCATTTGTGTTGATATTCTCTTATTAATTTTTTTTTTGTTTTGTAAATACTCTATTCAACACACTGAAGAAATAGGAGAAAATCAGTACATGTAACAATAACATTGAGCTAATTTCCTGCTGGTTCAAATCTAATGGACTCATGTGAAGTATCACATCAGGGAAATAGGCTCATCTCTTTACAATCTGCAGTCCCTGGCCAAGGGATTTACATTTCTAAAATAATCTCATTGAAATAAAAGACTGCAGTAATTTTTAAAATGATGAACAAATAAAAGAAAGCCAAAGTTCATGCTGCCTCACTGGTACTCCTGTTCTCAATGGAATCCCCTGTGCCCAGGTGTTGTTTCAGCTCCAGTAATTCTTCCAGCATTACCAGTTTTCTGAGTTCATGAAAGTGAAAACACAAGGGGATGAGTTAGGAACATGGGGACAGCCCTGCTCTGAATTGTGTTTTAGCTGCCTTAAATGACAGCCATAACAATATACAAGCAGTTTAACACTGTCAGTGTGGGATTTGGGCAGCAGGTTTAGTTTACTGTTGACAAATATGGTACTTGAGTCTGAACCATTTATCCTGGGATAGAACACAATATAAAAGGTTGTTGACTAGAAACCCTGAATAATTCATTGCCTGTGCTTTCTTTCCAGTAAGCTAGTACGTTACATTTTAGATCAAACTTCCTCGTATGGCAGGATGTTGTCATCTAGGATGATTGGAAATTTTTTTGCTACTCTCTTAGTTTGAATTGAGTTCTAAAGTGTTCAAAGGAGCAGAGCTAACAGGGATACTCTCTGATAATGATCCCAGCAGTGTGAAATTCACATAGATGGCCAAAGAGAAATAAGCCTTGTTTTATGGCAAAGTAAAGAGACTAGAAATGCTTTGTGGTTTTTCTGTGCTCATTGCAGGCCACATGAGGAAGAAATCATGTTGTGTGAATGGGATAGAGCTCAGATGCTGTAGGAGGATGTTCATCCTGGAGCAGTTACCCCTCTTTGTACTCAACCCATATATTTCAGTATGTATCTATCATAGGCATAGCCCAAAATGTAGTTATTTTTGAATGACAGAGGGAATTTGTTAGTACTGCAAATATTCAGACTGGATATTTGTAACATGTAAAAAGGCATGTTTCTTATAAAACACAGGGAGAGTGCTTATATTATCTTGCCTTGCAAAATAACCTTACCATTCAACAACGATGTTAACAAAATAATTCAGCAGGACTAAAAAAGCATAAGTATTCATTCAATGCCAAGCTGTCTTTCTATTCCTTTCCATGTAAATTAACTCAAAGAAAAAACGTGATTATTTTTATTTTTCTCTAGATGACAAGGGAGGCTAATATAATATCTAACATAAAAATAGTAAAAAATGTTGTCTTTACATTTCATGGTCTGTAATTATCAGACCTTTTCACAGGAAGTTGCTATGATAAACATACGTTTTCTGAGCATGCTATTTGTAGGGTGGGCTTTTAAATTTGCACAAATAAAGTAGCTACCTCTTTGAAGTAGGTATTTAACAGCAGCGCTGCTGTCTGCAGTCCCTCTTGTTCTAGCTGGAAAGAATTTCTAAGTTTATGCTTTATTTTCTCTCAACCTTTTTTAATTTCATTTATTTTGATGAAACAATGGCTGTAGTTTTATGCGCTGATATCTCAGCATTTCAGTGTTTTCATTAGATGTAGCTGAACAGTTAACAATACTTAGGGAAGCTTTTCTTTGAGATTACCTTTCCATTGAGAGGCTTATACCTTAAAATATGTTTTGAATTTTCAGATGTTAATTTCAGTACCAAGCTTGACCAAAGAAAATCAGTAGTAGGCTTTAATACCTGCCTCAAGACAATCGCTGATATAAAATATTGTTGCCCAACATGCTTCATGACTCCAATACTTACAAAGGAAACTTGTGCACCTGCTTAAGAAAAACAGCTATGTGGAAGAATGTTGTCCCTTAAAATTATGTCTGGGCTTGTTTTTTTTTTTTATCTTGTTTTTCTCCATGTTGCTTTCAAAATAATAGTGTGAAGGAGATCCAGGAGGCTGACAGTGCTGAAAACTCTCTCTAAAACTGACACTACATACAAAACTTAAAGGAAATTTAGAAGGCTCATCCCCTGAAAAGTAGAAAAGCTTTAATTTGCTTTCTAAAAATATCAGTAGGTAATTCTTTCTTAGATTCAATGCAACATTTCAATTACTCTAAAAACTTAAAAATTTTAACCAAATAGCATACCAGTAACCAAATAGCATACCAGTAATTTACAGGAATAGGCATAAGTTCTTGATTAAATCCCTTCTATAAGCCATTTTTAACCTACTAGAGGTAAAATGAAATTATTGAAACTCTAGTCCTTTCAAAAAAGTGACAAATTATCCTTCTTAATATAATAAATAAAAATTGAAGTAATTAGTACTTTCTTCTTTAAAACAAACATGATAGGTATAAGTAAAGAAAGATGATGCATACTCCATTGCAGTTTGTTAGCTGCCCTCTAGCTTTGGGAACAAATCCATCTGACCATGACTGAACTCTGTCAGGCTGTGCCAATGGAAGAGGCCAGTAGATTTCTTCAGACAGTAGAACTTCCAACCCTTTCCACACCTTGTAGAGATGACAAGTGTGTGAGATTCCTGTGCAAGTGTTGGGAGAAGCAGAATGCAATTAGTAGACATCCATAAAACACTCAAATGAAAACCCTATTCTGCCCTTTCACACCTGTTGGACAAAATTACACTGAAACTCATCTGCCACCAGAGTGCTGATCAAGTGCACTGCCAAGGCTTAAAAAATGTGTTTCAGTTATCTCCTTATAAGTGGTGAAACCAAACAAATGGGAGGAAGGCATCTGTGAAATATTCAGCATCTGCTGCCTTCCAGAACAACAACTGGTTGTTTTAAATTTTCGATAGACTTACTTTTTTCCCACATAATGATGTATGAAAGTCTAACCATGTATGAAAATATTTACCAGAGCACTGTGAATCTCTGAAGAAAAAATAGAGCTATTTCTATGAGCCACAGTTTTGCAACTAAACAAATATGAATGATAGCTTTCAAAATCACTCAGGCAATACAGCATTTCAGTGTCTCCGTTCTAAAGATGGCATGTGATCCCTGTTCTACCTATATTTTCTTCTAGTCACTGAATTCCATAACAGAGTCACAAAATCAAAGTCTACCACTAGCTAGGTCAGAATGAAATGTGCTTCTGCAAGATGACTAACCCTTCAGGAGTTGCTGGTGGCCAGCACTCTGTGCAAAATGTGACATGACTAAGCCTGTCCCTCCCAGGAAAAATAGATGAAGATGAGTGGCTAAAATAGAAAGAAAAGTTGTTCTCATTTATTCTTAAAACACCTATGTGTATGTCCCTTATTTTTGACCTTGAATGTCTATATTTATGTTTTCTTTCTATATCTTTTCATATCCTACATACTGTATTCCTGTTTATATGTTTTTATACAACATCTTGCACACTAAACATCTTTAGTGAGATTCCTTTTAAGAAAATACTGAAGCTGAAATCTGTTATATTCCAGTGCCCAAGTTGAAAAATAGATAGATTTAGACTTTCTTGTTATGTCATATATAACATATTTGTCATTTTACAGTAACCATAATTTCAGAGACTCTTTGGAAGAAGAAATATGACCTTTCAAGCTAGAAAGGTAGTTCCTACAGGTGGGAGTTCCAACAAACTAGTATCTTCTGTGTGTTGGGTGCAGAGAGCTGTGCTAGATTTTTAGCCATGAAAGAAAATCATAGTCAGAATGGAAAGTGATAACAAAGATGATTACTACTGCTCAGAAAACAGGTGATGAAAGTTTCCTAGGGAAATTGAATAAAACCTTGCCCTCACCAGTATCGGGGAAACTCCCTGAGGCCACAACACCGTTGGGATTTAACCTGTTGCCTCCTGCCCGAAACAGCTCTTTAGGTGCTCTCTGATTGTGCTCTCAGAAGGTCCTAAGGTTATTTGTGCTATCTGCATCCTCAAATACTCTAAGAAAAGCATTTGGTTCATAATGAGTAAAATTTCAATATTTTAGGCCATTGTGTATTTAAAAGTTCACCTGGAGTGAACATCTGGGATTCTTAGCAACATTGTTTTCAAGATGTAGTAAAAGCCCCAAAGCCCAGCATTTCAAGCTCCCTGCTTCCCTTCCTCCACCCCTAGAAAAGCTCACTTGTTTATAGCATGGCAATTTTTAAGCTAGATTTTCTTTCTCTCTTACTGACTATCAAATAAAAAGGCATTGTAAATTTTATTGTAGTGCTCCTAAACTTGACAGTGCAATATGTAAGGCACCCTCATAGTTCTCTACTTTATATATTATTTTTATGATGAGAATTAAGGGTTTTATGAGGCTGTAATTTCTGACATTACTGTCTTATCCTAGGAACTCAGTGTTATTCCCAATACACAGAAGAGAAGCTACAACTTTTCAAGGTCAACTGAACATCTCAAATTAAGAAGGAGAAAAGTGAAAAAACATCATCATCCTCTGCCCTAGCTGAAAACATTTTTAACCAAAAAGTTGCAAACAAATACATGCAAAATTGTTGTATATTTATGTGCTGTGATCCAAAAAGAGCAGGAATGCTACTGTACCTGCATAGACCCTCTCTGAAGAGTTGGGTCAACAAAGTTCACCTGCTTTGAGTGGGTGACAAAGACAGCCTTGAGGGAGAGAGGGTCACCCAAAGCACATGACGCCTGTGTATATGGAGTCAGTGTTCAGTGTCTGGCAGTGTCCACTCGTTCCCCTGGTGCTTGGATTCAGTGCTTTAGCTCACATAGCAGTCTGTGCACGAAATGTCATCCTGTCCTCATGTTTCCCTGTGCTGCAGGATCCCCTATGGAGGCAGGTTCTCAACACAGAAGTAAATTTCATGGCAGAGAAATTGTTTTTGTTAGCTAGTCTGACCTAATGATAGTGGCTTTACCAGAAAATTACCATCAATTCTGTAGTCTCCTAAAGGTGCATAGCTATTTAATTTTGATTCATAGAACTCCCTTCATCTATTTTTTTTATGTGCTGAATAGTAAGACTTGTTAGATTGCAATACCTCTTACAATCAACGCAACTTGTTCAATGTAAAACAGGATCTAACAGAAATTGCTATTTCTTTTAATGAATTTTGTATTTAAAAATATGTATATAAATCAAACAACCAAGCCCCAGGCTCTGATCACCTATCAATTCCATTTAAAAACATAATAATTTGCACAACATGGAATTTACACAACTCAACTGATTCCTTCAGTTTCTCCAGGCTATAATACCTTCAACCACAAAAAAACCAAGTTGCAATAACGATGGGGTGTATACATGAACGCATAAATAAAACAGAAGTTGTAATCAGCACAGCTTTCTCTCTTAATCTTGTGTTGAGAAAAAAAAATTGTATTAAAATGGAAAAGGTGGTATTTCAATCAGTAGACACTGATTCTACCTTTATTCATCTTGGCAGCATTAACTAAGGAAACGAATCCTTACTAATAGGGACTAATGTTGGCTTTGCTAAAGCAGTAATTTTCATCTGAGGAACACAAAAGGCTTGGTACAACATCTACTAAAATTAAGTTCTTCAAAGTTGTCAAAAATTATGTTTGCTGACTTCCAATATGTTTCTATCTGTGCCTTGTTGATTTGATTTTGAAAGCATACCAGTGCTTTTGAGGTAAATAATTTGTACTTCTTTTTCATAATACTTATATCAAAATCATTATTTCTCATATCTCAGAAGATTGTTGCAATTAATTTCTCAAATTTTCTCTATAAATCTGTCTAATTTGTGATTGTTTTCTTCAAGCAGCCAGAAAAACTAAAGCCAGGGAAGACAAGGGCATGCTGACAACCTAACTAGTGTACTTCACCTTTGAGTTTGGACATATATTAAAACATGGGCCACTTGCTCTCTTAGTGGCAGCTCTAATCTCTCTGGGCAAGGTCTCACATCTCCATTCTTCACAAAGCTTGATTATGATTCTCTTCCAGTGGAAAGGAGCCCTGTGACAAAGGTCTCTACTGTATATAAATTAAAATCTAACACAGAAACTGTCCAAACTATACTTCTGCTTAGCATGTAGACTTGCAAAAAAGAAATAGGTGATTTCTGCCCCTGATCTTGCATCCATGGAAGAGCTCCATGAGCTGCCTGACATACCTTGTCTGTGCCCCAGAGAACCATAGATAAACTGGTACACTGTAAAGGGATTCCAACAGAAAAAAAGGCAAAACCTTTTCTAACAGTGCTATTCAATGAGGCAAGTTATAAAATTTTGCTTTTGTAAGAGGTGTTATCAAATAAAACAATTGTAATACAAGCCCCCTCCCACCACAGATAGTTTGACCTGTAAATGAGCATGTACAAGGCAAAACTTAAAACAGGAGTTAACCATGGCTTTTCAATGGCAAAAACTTTGAAAACCTTATGTGTACCACTAACAGCAACATTTATTACTGAAAATCCTAGGTGTAAAGTCCCAGGACTAACACCTCCCCTTTTCTTTGCATCCCCATGGTTGCCAACCTAGAAATTAAAGCATCTGGTTGGTTGTCCTTCAAAAGGTGTAGCTATTTTTGCATGCAACCTGTATTTTCTTCATTGTTCATGACATATTAAAAATCCATTTTTGTGGACTTTAATACTGCAGGGAACTACTGTACTGACAGTCATGGAGACTGTGATCCTATATTAATCTGATTTACATACTATGTAGTAATACCGTGGGACTTTATGAAATACTTCAGAGAAGAGAAATTATAGGATATTCATCGCAGTGAATATTGAGTTTTTTATTCAGTTTTTTAACCTGCAACCTCAGTCATCTACGACAGTAACAGACCATCTACAAAACAAAATCAGAGTTATTGCTGCAGAAAGTATGACTCAGAGTTCTAATAATTTCAGTCAATATGTTTATGTTCTTTTATTTTTAATATGATAAATCTGTGTACAGTTTATTAAGGTCAGCAAACTGAATTGCTCAACCTGGCCATTTACACTGTCTTGTTCAGTATTTTAGTGAATGTAATATTAAAACTGCTCTATTAAGCTGTCAGTAAGACAGACTAATCAATTCCTCTCTAATAATAAATGCAAAGGTAAGCAGAGATATTTAATGGGTTTTTTTTAAATATAAAGGTTTTTTTGTTTTCTGTTATTACTTCTTATAATAAAATAATCATTATTATCATCATCATCTTAAAATAACATTTTTGAGAGGGAAATTTTAGTGAACTTTAAAATAATTTTGGTTATTAGAAATTTTGATACTATATTTAAAATTAAGTTTTTTGAAAATTATTTTAATTTGGCTAGCTGTTATAATTCATAAATGGTCCCTCTTTGTATGTTCTGATGAGCATACAAGAAATAAAGAAAAATACTATCAACTACAAAAACATTGTAGTAAATTTTTTTTTTTAATGTGATCTAAAAGAGAGGAATGTCTTATTCTTGTCCAAACTCATAAAATATTTCATCTGATTAAGATATCTTTGGTATATTTTTTTCATTATGCTCCAGAATGTAGGTTTTTTTTCTTAAGTTATAAGATAATTATAAACATTGGATATGTCAGTCTTGAATTTGAAATATAAGCTTGTAGATGTAATTGGAGCACCTGTTTTTATGACAAGTTTGTGAGTAACTGAATCATTTGTGAGCAGACCCAGGATTTCTCACAGAAGTCTCAGCTGTACCTGGGAGACAGGGTAAACAATAAGGAATCTGGAGTTATACCGTGCGAAATTCAATGTTCTGCCTTTCAGTTTACTCTTGGCACATCTGGCAGTGTAAAGCAATCTTAACAACAAAGTATTTTTCAGGTAGAACTGACATTTTTGACTGCATGTTTATTATACAACAAATTGAAAAACTGGTCAGCCAAAATATTTGTGAATTACTGGTATATTTTTTTTCTATGCTTGTTAAAATAATAATGAAAAAAGCTTCAGAAAGGTCTGTAGTTTAATTTAAACATTTTAAAATTTAATATATGTTCTTAATTTTAACTTAATTTAGTTACATTTTCTTTAAAAAAAATTAAGAGGAGGAAAGTCCATAGTGAATGTAACTAAATATTCTAGTCCTTCAAAGCAATTTTTTTTGTCCCAATATTTGCTGCTCCAGGTTTGTGCAATTTGCTTTTCAGTTTAGCTCATTAATAGGAAACCTGCCACTGCAGTATCTATATATGATGCTCATGATGAAACACCCCACCTGCCAGGCAAAATGGTTCTGTGAAATTCAGATTTTATTTTTTATGCTGATTTTTACAATTTATGTTCACAAAATATGGCCATAAAGAGTTACATTAACAGACTTAGATGATCCTCCCTGGGAAGGTTTAATCAAAACCTACATTATAAGGAAATAAATCAATAAACTGGGGAGCTGGCACTCAGAAAACACTGAACTGGCCAAGTAAGGGTAAATATATGGCTTTCATCTTGTTTCAGGTTACAGCTTGCCTGAATTTGAAATTGTTTTTTTTTTTTTTAGTACACGCGAAGTTCAAAATCTTTTATGGCAGAACAATGTCTATTTATTTTGATACTACATGGCATAAACCAATAAGAGTTCAGAGGTAGTGAAGGTTCAGACACAAATCAAGCAATCTCTGTGTCCTTGAGGTTAAATGCAGAATTCCTCTCTGTTCTTAATGGCTCATGGAGATGCCACATAGGAGAGGTGCAGTAGTTTCTCTTTTATATTGCTATATGAGTGCAATCTTCCTTGTGCTAAGTGCCATAGTTAATGGCTAACATTTATAACCAGTTTATTCTGCAGCTGGAGAAGTAAATCCAGTCAAAAGTAAAAAAAGCTGGATTTGTGTTGTGAGTGCTTAGCCAAGCCTCACACTTCACTTGGAGAGGTCCTTAAATGAGAAGCTGCTCAGGTGCGTATAAATATTTGCCTACAGCAGCTGCTTTTCACTCTCAGGGGTGTAAGGTATAACTTACACTTCCCTACATGTAGTACATGTCACTTTTTCAGGTGTGTTTATAGTATCCTAGAGGAAAGGATTAAAAATCTGCAAACCTCAGACCCCAGGACTGCAGAAGTTTTAAAGGTTAAAACAATGCTTATGTGTGGAAAGCCAAGGCAAAGGAAAATAAGCTTATTTCCTGTTTCATGGCTGAGCACTCAGAGATCACTATGACATGGAAGTAGATTTTAGTGCGCTGACTTATGGGCATTACAACAAAAGTAAGTGTGATATAGTAAGTTTCTCACATTTAGAAAATCTTCTGTAGAGAGCTTTCTAGTTCTGTTTTTTTCACAAAAACACATGACAGACAAAATTTACTGGCTTTGGTTGTTCCTCCTTTCTCTCTCACTGAAATACCTTTCTTGCTGCTCATTCAAGAGATTCTCTGCTTTAATTTCATAAACCTTTTAACTGGTCTTTTTAAGGACGATATATAATATATATTATAATTTTACATTCTATGTGTTCCTGAAAAAGTAATTTTGGTCATACTGTAAAATAAAAATTTGGTCTGACAGCAAATAGGATGCTGTTACTGATTTTTTTGTTTTGCTATGGTTTTTGACAGTTTCAAACTTTGATAATATTTTTAATTAGAAAAAAAAAAAAAGATGTTTCTTTGATACTGATATAAAAGAATCATAAAATTCAAAAGTACCACTTACTTGTAAAGAAATACAGCAAACATGAACATGCATGAAAGTCAATCTCCCAACACAGATAAGCTTGTAAGCCCACAGTTTTTCAGGGCTAGAAACAGAAACACCCTGAGACCTATTTTAGGTAATTTGTTAAATGTTGTCACTTGTTCCAGCCATCCATAAAATACCCACCCATATGTGAATCCTTACATATTAATCGAATTGAATTATGCTGCCAGCTGTTACAACAGCCAGAAAAAACACCTGTCCCTTTTAATGAGTACTATCAATAATCTTCCTTGCAGTGTTTCAACTGAAGTAAGAAAAGTAGAGTTTTTGTCTTATTTCCAATCTAGGTGAACCAGGAAGCAGAAGAAATCTTTGCAGAAACTTGGTCTCCTGGGTCTTTTAGTTGAGATGCCACGACTAAATAGGGTCTGTTCCAAGCAATGAAACTCCAAACCTTTTGAGAGTTATCCCTTGCTAATTATCATTCAGTGTGTTAAAACCTCTTCAGTTCACTCACCTTCACTAAATTAAAATAAGAGGCGAGACCTGCATGAATTGATTGAGCAGAAGCTATTTCAGCTCTCAGCATTTTTGGAGCTCTCTGTTCCCTGCTGCGATCGTATAAGAGCAAGTGGAAGGTGTAGGCTGTTGTGAAGCTGCACTGATATTTTGTTTGCTATTTTTCTTTAGACCCCATTTACTCCTAAAACATTCCTGTGTAAAACCACCACTTTCCACTCAACTGTTTCTTTCTGGTAGCACTTTATCTTTTAGTGTTTCTCCAAGCCTGTTAATTTTGAACCTATTTGGACAGCCTGTTGGCTCTGCTAAGTAAACACTTTAGTGTGATTTGACAGCAGTGAGATCTCTGCTTTTTTTAAGATTTAAAGATCACACACAACATTATTTCATTCATGTAGCTAAGAAAGCAGGTAAATAACAAGTATCTCCGAGACCTTTTCCTAGCAAAGAGGAGGAAGAAAATAGTGACTGCAGACTTAATCACCTTAGATAATTTTCCACAATGGTTTTTCTACTTTATGAAATAAGCTTTGTTGAAAGACATATGGTCCCTCTTCAAAAGAGGCTCTAATGTCCCCAACTATTTCTTAAGGACCACTGCTCTCCTATCTCTTTCCTCTCATGAAACACATTTGTGCATCCATATTGGGTCTGGCTGGGATGGAATTAATTTTCCCCATAGCAGCCCCTACAGTGCTATGCTTTGTACTGGTAGCTGGAAGGATGTTGATAAGACACCAATATTTTGGCTACTATCAAGCAGTGCTGGAACGCCATCAACACTGCCTCTCCAAAATTACACATATGCACACTAGCAGGCTGGGAGTGGGCAAGATCTTAGAAGGGGACAGGGCCAGGACAGCTGACTTAAATTGATCAAAGGCACATTCCATACCATATGGCATCTGCTCAGCATCAAAAGCCAAGTGAAAGAAGGGGGAAGTAGGATTGGCATTAAATATTTAGGATGTTTGTCTTCAGGATTAACTGCTACATGGACTGAAACCAAACATCCCAGGATGTGGCTGGACCTCACCTGCGGCTAAATAGAAAACAAGATCTTTTGGTTTTCTTTGCTATTTTTCAGGACCTTTGCTTTATGAAACAGCCTTTATCTTGACCCACAAGCTATTTCCATCTTAATTTCTCTCCACCCCATCCTGTTGAAAAGAGGAGTGATAGAGAAGCTCTGTGTCCAGCCAAGGTCAACTCACCATATCATCAAACTACACTCATATGATTTTCCCATCCATTTGATCCCTACTATAATATTGCTTGCTCTTCCATGTTGCACCTGCATGGTCAGCCTAACCAACTTCCCTAGGAGATGCTGCTCTGCTATTGGGTCAGGAAATTTTGCCTCACAAGCAGATCATTAATATATTCTCCTGGAAGCAGAAACTCGTGTACAAGAGATAGAATACATTAGGTAACTGTCATAACCTGTTATGTGTCCCTTTTATCAAGACGCTTTCGTGCCTCATGAAATAAAAACGTAGCACTTCTGAAGCCCAAAAAATGTTTTTTTAAGAGTTTAAGAGTTTAGAATTTTATTTTTTGTGAGACATCCAGTTTTCCAGAAAGTTTTAAAGCCTATTAATTAGTCATGGTATTTTTTTTTTCCATCATTAAGTTATCAGCTTTTATTGTCATTAACTATCAGCTCAGCACTGCTGTTTATGAGAATGTTTGGTTAATTTGCATATATTTTGAATAAATGGTTTTACACACCAGAGAAATACATACTCAATTCTCTCTTGCCTTGGGCAGATATTATCTCACAAAAGAAACAATTAAAAATGAGCATATTTTCTAAGACTTTATTATTATACAGAAGGGCTTGCACTAACGTATCTTTGTTGTGTTCATCACAGTATTGCTGAACGGTGCTCAGACTCCACATACTTAGAAAAGTAAGCAAACAATTCACATTTGCACAGATGTAGAGAATTGCACAAAGGTCAATGTATATTTCAGCACTTGAAGAATTTATATTTTACAACCCCCAGAAGAAATATATTTTTTTTTAACTGGCGGCTAACATCAATATTTATCTCAAAACATTGTCAACAGTGAAAAAACAAGCACATTAACATTTGTTAAGGAGTATGTTGGTGTGGGTTTTGCAACAAGGGAGATGTTAGCTCCCGAATGAGAAGGTGAAGCTAGAAGGATATGGACCAAATAGTTTTCTGTAGTAGAAAATGATGAGTGTTTTGTTAAATGACCTTTGGTTTAAAGGCTATGGCATACTTAGAACAATACAATGGAAATCAGGACTGTGACCTGGTTTTAGATATCTATAGCCATAGAAATTTCCTCCCTTTCCTGTTCTTTTTTCCTCGCCAAATGACATTTCTCTACCTGTCTTAACTTAACAGATGTTCTTAAAGTTATTGATTACAGTAAACAAGTTTTCTTCTATCACTTCCAGCAGAGTTCACAGAGATGTTATTTCTGAATTCTACTTACAGTGTCAGTCACATATTACTAAAAATAATGTCTAAGAACATTGTTCTCTCAATGCAACTTTTTACAGGGAATCTGTAGAATGGAGTTTAAAAAAAAATCCTTTTTCTTGGTTATGTTTCCATTTTTACAAAGGTAGCATAATTATTCATCTCTTTCTCACCAAATTATAAAATCAAAGAATCATAGGATGGCTTGGGTTCAAAAAGGACCTTGAAGGTCATCTCATTCCAATCTGTATGCCTTGGACAGGATCAGCTTTCACTAGATCAGGTTCCTCAGACCCTCAATCTAGCCTGCCTTTAAACATTTACAGGGGTGGGGCACCCACAGATTCTATAGGCAAATTGTTCCAGTGACTGACAGCAAAGAATTTCTTCCTGATATCTAATCTAAACCTACCTCTTTCAGTTTGAAGCCATTCTCCCTTGTCCTGTAACTACATGCGTTTGTAAATAGTGTTTCTCTGAAAAGCCCAAAAGACTGGAGCAGGACTTCCTCCTTTTTTATGAATGAAATGAAACATTTTTCTGCTATAGATACTTTTAGTATTTTTACATTATAAATACATTCCTACAAAGGCAGGATGTTAATATTTAAGGGTTATGAGACTATCCTAAAATAAACCAACACTAGCGTTTCTAACACATAGGAAAGCAACCTCTTAGCTTCAAAGTAGTATCTCAAAAGCTGTAAAATTCCACTAAGAAAAGTCTCATGGGTTTTATATTACTTTCTTACAATGTTCAAGCTACAATTTCAAGTCCTACTTTGTAGCCAGTGAGGCTAAGAACAAAAGGAATGCAGTTCTACCACAGAAAATGCTGCTGTTTAAGTAATGGGCAAATATATGAAAGAGACATTATTTAATCAGTCTTTTTCTACCATTCTGTCATATACCTAGTGTGCAGTACTAGAACATGGGGAAGTCTTTTTAAATCAGCTGACAATCTTCTCATGCCAAAAAAATAACTGAATATTTATATTATTTGATTTCTAAATTTCTTTATTAATTGGAAGTGAAAATGCTACTGAAATTAACACCTATTTCAAGTCTCCACTTTTATTTTAGTATTTTAAAGACATATTCTCATTATTATACATTACAAGTAGTATTGTTGAGAGAAAGGAAATAGAAATGGGAAAGAAAAAAAGAAAAGTGAACAAGAGCTCATACTGAAACATATTTGCTTCATTATATAAGGAAATAAAATATGGCACATATTCATTAGAAAAGCACTTCACTACTTTTTTACTACTTTTCTATTATGAAAACTAGGTTGTTACTGCTTGAACCCAAGGACAAAACTATTATGTGTACTGTTCTCCATCCTCCTTGGATATTTCACCTATAAATAAATTCCACCTAAGCTTCTTTTTCAAAAAGCATATTCAGTATTAGAACTTCTTTTAAAATAATATATCTTTAAAAATAAATTGTGTTTAAAATTAGATCCTTTTTGAAATGAGAGAAATCATTTTGATTCTAATTAGACAGTAGATATTTTTGGGAAAACTGTATGCTTTCAGGGAGAGAAAACATGGTCTTTGTGCTAAGGTTTTCCTTTCTGTTGAGTATAAACAAGTTGTTAAACAAAATAGTAAGAGTAGCTTATGACTAGGACAATGCTGGGCAGAGGGAGGACTGGTCTGGGTTCTTTAAACCAAGTGTACAAATGTAAATTCTGAAATTTACTATTGTGTTCTTCCGATCTTTTGTTGTGACAGGAGTTTGGCCAGCTCTTTTGTTCTGTTTTCATTTCATTATCCATCTGTACCTGTTTTCAGGATTGAAACTTTTCTTGTATTTCAAGACACTTATAACTTTCAAATTGGCATTACATTAATCATGAAGAGTCTACCACTCACCCAAGAAATAACATGAGGTAGAGTTGTAGAGTATCTACCTATCCTGCCTACCCTGAATGGATATCTATAGACAGAAAACAAGCAGTGGTGAAGAGAGAGGATCTGGTGATGTTTTTGTTGCTTTTTCAAGCTCACGAAATTTTTGAAAACAGAATTTGAGATCTTTTTGAAACAGAAATCTTCCAAATAATAAAGTACCACTGATGTATTTGGGTAGATATTCGGGGTTCTTTGTCTCTGATAGAGAGCATGCAGCAAAACTAAGACAAAACATATTATCTGGTGCCAGTCTACAATAAGACAGGAAAAAAAAATCAGTGAAATAATGGACCCTGAGTCTACTTCAGCAACACTAACATGATGAATTATTCAGCTGAGAAACCTACAAGTCTCCATATGGTACAGTTGGAAGCACACATAAGCTGCTTTGCTTGCTCCTCAGAAACTGATATGAAAACAGGTGATTTTGGGGTTTTGGAAGGAAATGAGGATAAAAAGCATGGGGGGTGTTCCATGTTTTAATTTGAAGGGCAGCATTTCTGACTGGGTGACTTTCTCTGAGACAGCTAGCCTTCCTTCAAGTATCTGAACATATTATACCATATAAAAATGCAGCTTAGTTGCTGCCATCTCAGATCTCTTTTGTTTCTGTAAGTCAGTTATGTGTCAGGGAGAGGAGAGGAGAGGAGAGGAGAGGAGAGGAGAGGAGAGGAGAGAAGAGGAGAGAAGAGGAGAGGAGAGGAGCAGATGTTGCTTTCCTTATGTTCAAACTGCAAAACAGTAGTTTCTTGTTCTTTGTAGTGAAAAAAAAAAAAACAGTTAAATTAAACAGTACCCCCATCAAGCCAAAAAGCAGATAGAGGCTACTGAAGTGATATTTACTTTTGAATGAATATAAGAGCATAATTTTTTTTAGTTGGAGAGGTTTACCCATCAGGACTATTAGCCCATCAAGGCTCATCCATGTTAAGTATTCAACTTCTGTAGAACAGCATCTGATTGCTTCCTGAACGATCCTTTTGTTTTGCCTCAGCAATAGTGCCTGATACGCCATTCCATATGTTTATTATGTGCTAAGTGAAAAAAGTGTTGCTAACATCTGTCGGAAGTTAGCTTCTCTCTCATTTCAATTTATGTCTCTTGAAATTCATACTGGGTGGGAAATAGTTATTCAGGCTTATATTTTGCACTCTTACTAGTTTTCAAACTTCTTCAGCAAAGACCCACTAACCTTCATTCTACCTCATATCATATTTATCTTCCAAACTGCATTTTTTTTCTAATATACTTGCTATTATGGTGCTAATACACAGATTTTGTCAACACAAGCATTATGAAAATAAATTTCAGGTAAATGCTATTGGCTTGATGATCTGCTGATGCAAATCAATATGTTTTACCTGAAATTAATGGAGCATGATATTTTGCATTAGATGAGACTTGGGCTGAAAAAATAAAATACTGCAAACTCATAGAAGTTTGAAAAGTCAGAGTTTGAAATAATGCATCCTCTCAAAGAGCTTAAGAATAAAAAAAGTCATACAGGAATCTGTGGTACAGTATGAATTAGGTCTGCAGGAAAAAAAAATAAAGAAAAAGAAAATGGGCTGAACTGATCCAGATGTCTGCTGGAAATAAAATACAACAGAGAGGAAGGATTCCAAGAGGCTCCCAAAGTGTGTAGAAGAAAACATCGTAGTACAACTGGTGAATGAGCCTACCAGAGTAGGTGCCCTGCTAGACCTGTTCACTGTGAATAAAAAAGGGTGAGTGGGTGATGTGGTGGTCAGTGGCTGTCTTGAGCATAGTGACCAGGAAATGTTAATGTTTTCTAGACTGAGAAAAGTAGGACAGGCACCAGCAGAAGCTTCACCTTGGACTTATAGCGGGCAAACTTCAGCTTGTTAAGAACACTGATTGACAGAGCCCCTTGGAAGTTAGTCCTCAAAGGTGAAGGAGTCCAGGAAAGCTGAATGTGCTTTAAAAAAGAATTGTTAAATATTCAGAAGCAGGCTCTCCCCACATGTAGAGAGACAAGTTGTCAGAGAAAAAAACTGGCCTGGCTAAACAGAGAACTTCAAATGGAACTCAGACAAAAAAAAGAGAAACTATTGACTCTGGAAGGAGGGTCAGGTAACTTTGGAGGACTATAAGGATGCCACAAGCTCATGTGAGGAGAAGATAAGAGAGGCCAAATCCCAAGTAGAAATTGATTTGGCTACTACAGTTAAAGATTAAAAAAAAGTTTTTATAAATGCACTGGCAGCAAAAGCAGGGTGAAGGACTATTTCTGTGGTTTATTGAATGTAGAGGGTAGTGGTAGTGACAGGGGGTGGGGAAAAGGCAGATGTGCTTAATGTCTTCCTTGCATCAGTCTCCAATATCAAACTCATTTGTCTTCAGGATTACCGGCTCTCTGAGCTGGAGATTTCACCAGCTTGATTTTGGTGATCTTAAAAGTCTCTTCTTACCTTGATGCTTCTATGATTTTATTTGGACTAGAAGAAACAGTTTGAGATCTGCCTTGATTTGCAATGTCTGAAAGCCAGACCTGCATGATTCAGTGATATTGTCTGTTGAAATGATGTTTTCTCCTAGCACTCTCAGAACTTATTAGTGTACTAAGCAGCTGACATGACTTTCACTGCAAGTCTCAGAGTCCTTTTTTCTTAAGCTAAGAATGGCACAATTGAGGAAATTTCTTTCTGATCTGAATCTGAATCCTGTTTTCTTTCTGTGACAGAATTCCTTTAAATAAGAGGATTAAAATCTGTGTAGTAATACCAAAATTATTTCCACAAGTGCTCTCAGTGTTCTAAAAACCATCTTGCCCCTGCACAGTATGCTGCATGATAAATGCTTTCCCTGTAGATGGTCTGTGCTTTGGTGTAGTCAAGAAAAGGATTCCCAGCTCACCACTACATCTTTGCAATGAAAAGCAGGTTGGCACTTATTTTTCCAGACCTTAGTGGCCATGGAGTAGGGCCATGGAAAAGAGTGAAACCTGGTGATGAAACAGGAATTGTTTTTTCCACCAAGTGTCTCAAGATGCTGTCTGTGCAGAAATGGAGGAAGTTAAGAAGCAGGAAGAACAGCAAACACCTTTTATTTCTCTGCCACGTACTTGGATGTGTGCTCTCACACATAAAAATGTATGTGTGTGTGCATGTCCATGCATTTGTATTTGTGCACAACATGCAAGCTGCAGTGAGCACTGATATCCCATAGGTCCTACAAAATTGTATGAGTCTGAGGGGATTTGCTGAAAAACAAGCTTGCTTATCTTCTTGCTGATGGAGATATGCTTATCTCAGCAGGCAGTTCTGCATATATATTCTCTAAACTTAGCTGATTTTTTTGTGTGCTTCTGCTGTGTAATACTGATCTATTCTGTGCTAGAACGTCCACCTTCCCTTTCCTTAGATCCCTTTCACTAAATTTTAGAGTTCCTAAATAGAGGAAAATGGTCACATCCAGCATAGAGCTATCTCTGTGACTTTTTGAACCTAATTGGCATAGTGAACTCACAAGTCAAACCATTCATGTCTAATTTCTCACTTCAGTAAATTCAGTCTCAGATTTTAAGTCCTGTAATTTATTCTTCTCACATATCATCAGATTAACTGAGCATTTGAACCTAAATTTTTGTCCCTCTGCCGTTCATAATTGTTTGAGTTCTTTGCATTAAAAACCATTGCATGTTATCACTTCCATTGACCATAATAAATCTGAGGAACTGTGAAAGAGGTTTGGGTTAACCTATTCTATTTCATAATTCATCATTCACATACCACTGTCGAGAGGTATAGTTTGGATTAAGTTCTTTATTGCTTGGCAGTTGGAACAGGTTAAACATTGCTCTAATAATCACCGTGTTAGTGTATAAAAAACATATTTTGACACCACCACTTAACCTCTTTTGATGGGCACCTGTGCCGTGAGTTAGAGTTTGCCTTGCTGCTTAGTTACTGGTAATGTTGATAGTTTGTAATGTATCAAGAGCCAGACTATTCCCAGAGGGACACATTGGAAGACTGAAGAGTAATAGACAGTAAGGGAAATTATGATTAGACATAAAGAAAAATTGTTTTAGAAGATGATAAAACATTGGATTATTGTAGAGACTGGAGTCTGTATGCAATGTAAAAAGAGGATGTTCAAAGTTCGTGTCTATTTTTTAACTAAAATCTTTAGAAACCTAAACAATAACATACATTGAAAATTAATTTATTTTATACATCTTCAAGTGAAAATAGTACCTGCAAAATTTGCCATATTTTAGCACCTCAGAAAATATACAATTTGGACTGTGAGTCTTTTGCATGTGCTTTCTATTAAATGGACAAAAACACATACGTATCACTATGCAGAATAGCTGAAATGTAGAATAACTGAGGCTGGAAGAAGTTTTTGGAGGTCATCTCATCCAGACCCCAGCTCAGAAGGGTTAACTAGAGCAGGTTGCTCGGCAGTGTTTCCAGTTTGGGTTTGATCACCACGAGGATGGAGACTCAGCAGCCTCTCTTGGCAACATGCTCCAGTGTTTGACAACTCTCACAGGAAGGAGCTCAACAGGAATTTAATGTATTTTTGTGTTTACTGTCTCTTGTCCTTTCACTGGGCATTATTGAAATGTCTTCTTCACTCCTTCCCATCAAGAACTTAACCACACTCATGAGATGATTCCTCCCCTGAGCCCTCTTTTCACCAGGCTGCACAGTTCCAGCTCTTTCAGCCTCACCTCATGTCAGACATTCCAGTCACTTGACTATCTTCATGACCTTAGAATTTCTTTTATGTGCAGGCAAAAAGTAGCTGTTAATAACAAGACTTTAAAAGAAATGCTCTTTGTTACATTAATACTTTTCCATTTAAAAAGTAAAGAATAGTTTATGTATAAAAAGATTGAATAGAATATTTCAAAATAATAAAAAACAAATGTAATCCTGTAATTGTCATTTACTTTAATTTAAAAGATAGTTACATAAGGTAATTTTCTACTTATATGACTTTCTAGTAAGCATAATAAAACTATCAGCTTCTTTCTATTATCCCTTCAATAATATTATCCAATCACACAGACTTGCCATTATATATATAAACATATATATTATTGTTAATTAAAGATGTCTTTTATCAAACTATCATTAAAGATGAAGGATTTAGTAAGGAAAACATTTCCTGTAATTGCAGAGGTATTTGACCAATTGTCATGTCCCTATTTGTATTGAAGTTTTAGAATTCTGCCATTTAAGAAAATCCATTCTGATTTTTTTTCAATTGTAGAACACCATATGGTATACATTCTACATTTTTAGCTGCCTGCTATCAGTACAAGGCAGTGATCCTTGTCTTCAGCTAGTAAAAATTTTTTAAAGTTTTCACCTTAGCTAAAATAGCCCAAGAGATATAGAAGCTATCTCTGGGATGTGCAGACCTGTTGTTATTCAAGCCCACACAGACTCTAGTAAGAGTCAGGACAATTCTTACTCTAATTATAGCAAGACATACTGACATTTCTCTTTTTTTCTATTTTTTTTCTTTACCTCAGCCATGAGATTGCACAATTTGAAGTTCTCTTTGAAGAAGATTTTTTTTTAATGCTGAATAACAGCACATATTAACGGGTGCTAACATGAATTTTTAAGTTCTATCAAACAAATTTTTAAACACTCTATGCCATATGTGGTCATCCACATGCTGTGTATGTTCTCTAAATATGTATTCAACTTTTTGAGATAATACATTGCATTATTATATGGTATAATACCATGGTATTTTTGAAGCTATTACTGTCAAAGAAAGAGCATGATACTGTCAAATTTAAGTGACTGTCTAGACTTCCAAGGTTCAGCTTGTTCCATGTTAGAACAAATTTACTCTTCGAGCTCATTTCTAACCCTTGTTTACCTGTTTTCTTGACGCTCAGTCTGTCATTCAAACTTTATTAATCTAAGACAGGTAGTTCCACATTTACTAAAGTACAACCATTTTCCTATAAATATTATTTTCAAGCAAGAGAGAGGAAGAATTTAGGGATTCATTAACTCCAAAACTCACCCTGTAAAATCCTTCTATTTTGCATTGTAGCCCAGTGGATCTTGTGTTTTGATGTAGAAAGGCCTAAAGAGCAAAGGAGGAGAAGGTTTAGATAAAATGAGGCTGTTGCACAGACCAGGTCAGCTGACAAATCCTCCCCAGAGATATTTTGAATGCATTCCTTCCTCTTCCTAATTACATCCCAGAAACACGTGACACAGGTCAGGGTGCCACGGGTGCAGTTTCTGCTTTAGTTATTCTGCATTAGACATAAATATTCCAGGGGACACTCAACTGTGGTGTGAAGGACATCTTATAGGTTCCTAGTTTAGGAAGTAATATGATGAATCCTACTGAGGCAGATTTTCCTGTGGTTGTTTGTTTGGTTTTTTGTTTTATTTTTGTTTGTTTGGTAGGTTGGTTTTGGTTTGTTTTGTTTGGGGGTTTTGGGGGGATTTTTTTTTATTTTGTTTTGCTTTTTTTGCTGTTGCTGTTGTTATTTTGTTTTATTTTTAATTTTATTCCCTCAGGAGAAAAAAAAGGGTAAAATCTACAGTCAACATGCAGGAAAATTAAAACAGAGAATTAAAACACTATCAGCTGAAATGAAGGACTTTCTATTATTTGTAGCATGAATGAATAACCAAGTCATTATTTACATCATCTTAATTAATAGAAGGACTATGTCTATGTTTTTTCTTAGCTTCCAGAATTATTTTATTCCTCAAAGAATATCAGGAAGTAAAATCAGAAATAAGATTCTCTAGTTGCATAGCAAAACCAAAAAAGACATTTAGATCAAGAACTCATTTTACTAAGGTGTTATAAGGTAAATATTTTTATATTGCAATCGTATGAAAAAAAGCTAATAAAAAATGACCACACTTTGTGATAGTTTTATAGGAGATAAAGTGGCCAGAAGGGTTGTGGTCTTGGTCTAATAAATATCCAAAATAATTTCATTAATTATAATTTTTTTTCCAATTTTCATTAATTCTACTTGACCATCTAGATTTTTAATTTATATTTTTTCTAGAAACATGAGGTAGAAAAGACCCTGACTTGCTTCTTTAAAAGGTCTTATCCAGATCTCTTAGCAGGTTTTGCACCAGTAGGCATAAATTCATTTTACATATACTAATCAATAAGAATGTGGGCTTGGAGAAGGAAGACTTGGTAGCAAGTCTTGGCCTCAAATAGTCCCAGCCTCTGTGGTTTCTGAACAATGTCAGAGTAAAGACAGCAAGGGAACAGCTCTGAGTGGAAGTACAGAGAGTTTAAAAGGAATATAGACCATTACTAAATAAGATTTAATCAAGGCACCACTCTGAATAATTGGTTAAAAAATGAGAGCAAGAAGACAGAGAGAAGATAGTGTTACTTCTGGTATTATATGGTTTTGACACACTTGGTGCTTTTAAGAGTTTCCTGTTAGCAAGAGATAGCTAACCATAACACAGTGTTGTCTAAGGGAAAAATAATTATTTAATTAAAAAGCATGGGAAATTGAGATATCTTTGAAAAAATTAAAGCTGATGATAACATTATTTCTACACTAGCCTGGCATTCTGGAATCTGTTTCTTCTTATGTCCTATTGCTTTTACACAGTAACAAGAGAACAAAGTTTGAGGTGGGGAAGGGGGTGGTTTTGTTGTTTGTTTTACTTTTTTTCCTTTCATTTTCAAAGGAGATTAGGCTGGACAAAACAATGTGCATGAACCATGGGCTGAGAACTTCTGGTGTAAAGTATGTATCTGTAATGCAGTACTAAACTATTTGAATTGGAAGTTATTTTCTACAGTCCTTTCTTTGCAAGGTTAATCACTTTTTGAAGCTTTTTAAAGATAGTTTCTGAATCTTCTTTAAATCTTGTCGTTGATTTACAAAATTGGTGGTATTTTTTGCCATGTCTAAAACTTGTTTTAATGCCTTCTGTACAAAGAGTTCCATTACAAATGACCATGTCAAAATTAACCTCTAATACTATGAACTTCTTTTGCTGTCCACAATCATATAGATCATCCACCCTCTCAATAAAAATACCATTTATGTTTGTGTAGCATCTCTGTGGCAGCTACAAGAAAAGCTTCTTGTAAAGTACCTCAGCAGTTTAACTTTTATTTTCCTAATGTCTGTTTAATGAAGAGCCTCAGTCTTGCAGAAGTAGCTAGAAGGAAAAGCAGCCAACAAATGACTTCTCTATCTTCCCAATATAGCCTATACCTGTATTTCAGGGATGGAGCTTGAGGAGAAAATCAAATAAATAACTGCAAGAAAAACTAAAACCAGCAAATAATTTTCATCAAAAGTGCAGGAACTGCAGATCTCCTCGTTACTGTGTTTGAGCCATTATCTTTAATGACTACACCTTAAACTTAGAAATCAGGCTAATAACAGCAATTTCTTAGGTTCTATTCAGAAGAACATGTAAATCTGTGTAATACATAATATTTCAATGAATTCCCTTTTAAAAATATATTCACTTCTGGACAAAATTATATATAACTTAACATAACATTTCCAGTGCCCTGCTGGAAGAATCACTTATTTTCACTTTTCTTCTCCATGTGAAAAGTCATTACTTTTGCAGAGAACAGTTGGCATTTTCACAGCAGTGACTATTTTTCGCTTGAGAAGAGTGGAAAAAAATCACTGTATATTTTTTTTGTATCAAAAGTATAAAAAATATGAAGCAGATCCAGCGGTTTCATTTTTCAGAGAACGTGCAATAATGTGATTTTCACTGGTCTTCTCAAAAATTGCTTTGGCCAAATTTACTGTAAAATAGCTGTAAGACATTTCTAGTTTTTATATCTTCACTGTGGTAAAAACAGTTAAACTATCATTACAAATGGTCTTCTTTTTGAATCATAACCATGTTTTAAAACAAATATGTTTTATTAACGTTTATCACATATGTTTGTATTTTTATATTTAAGCTATCAAGTCAGAAATATCCAAAAAGTACAATGCTATCAAAATTTGGTCCCACACACAAGCATTGCAAGAAAATAAATACAGCTGCCCCAGTTGAAACATAAGTGATGCCGTAAATATCAGCTTTGTCCAATGAAAGTTGTATCAAGGTTCCCTATCTTGCAACATCAATGTTAGTAGGAGCTATCACTTCAGAAATTTAAGATTAGACCCCAAGTGCTTTCTGAACTCACTGTCATTTTTTGAGTGTCAGTAGGTTGCAATTGTCCTTGAAAGTTTTGTTTCTAACATTAAATAATGAATATCAAATGAATATCAAAGCAGTTGATCTTCAGTGATTTATTTTCTGTTCAAATTAGGTGAAAATAAGCTTTCCAAAGCTCCCTTTGTGGAAAGAGTTAGTAGGAAAAGGAGTCTTCCTTCTAAATATTGAAACTGAAAACAGAAGTAATATAAATAGTCCATATCCTTCTGTCTCAGGTATTTATTCTACATGATACTGTTATGCCATCATTTTTTATGCCATACCTTGAGTCTATTGAACTGTTATCCTAACATGTGAAAAAAAAAAAAAAAAAAAANTATTTCTGGCCTAAACTTATCTCCTCCCAAAACTTTTTGAGAAACTGGGGGGAGGGAGGGGTCTAGATTATTTTTTTTTTACCCTATAAAAATGAACCGTAGAGGATAGGACAAAATGTCCCAATGAGTACCTAACAGTAACCATTTCATCACCATTTCATCAGAGAGGTTTGTGTCTCACATTGATAGCCATTTAGTCGCAGTACTAATTTAGGTGTAACTTAACAGGTTCAAAGTTGGGTTCATGCCACAGCAGCAGTTGCTTGTCTAGGTCATATGAGACACATAACTGGAGGATAATGACTCCCTTTCTGTACTCTGATAATACCAAATAATAGTGGACAAGCTGTTCACTCCTTGAAGTGGAGTGAACAGGTCCTGCAGAGAGACCTCAATAAATCAGAGGCCTGTGCAATCACCAGCAGTATGAAGTTTAACAAAGATGATTGCCAGATTCTGCACCTGAGATGGGGCAATCCTGGATTTACAGACCGGGGAATGAGATGCTGGAAAGCAGTGTCACAGAAAGGGACCTGGGGGTCCTGTTGATGGCAAGTTGAACCTGAGTCAGCAGTGCCCTGGAGCCAGGAGGGCCAACCCTGTCCTGGGAGGCATCAGGCACAGCATCACAGCCAGGCAAGGGAGGGGATTGTCCTGCTCTGCTCTGAGCTGGGGCAGCCTCACCTCCAGTGCTGGGGGCAGCTTTGGGTACCACAATGTAAAAAAGGCATAAATCATTAGAGAGCATCCCAAGGAGAGCTATGAATATGGTGGAGGGCTTTGAGGGGAGGCCACATGAGAAGTGGCTGGGGTCACTTGTTCTGTTCAGCCTGGAGGAGAGGAGAATGAAGGGTGACCCCATTGCAGTCTGCAACTTCCTTGTGAGGGGAAGGACAGGGGCAGACATTGATCTCTGGTCTGTGTTAACCAGCAACAGGACCTGAGGGAATGGTCTGAAACTGTGCCAGGGGAGGTTTAGATTAATATTAGGAAAAGGTTCTTCACCCTGAGAGTGATTGGGCACTGGAACAGGCACCAGGGAAGCACCAAGCTTGACAGAGTTCAAGTGTTTGTACAATGCTCTCAGGCACATGGTGTGACCCTTGGGGTGTCCTGTGCTGGACCAGGAGTTTGATGATTTCAGTGAGTCCCTTCCAACTCAGGATATTATATTATTCTATGCCTCTATATTCCAGGATATGGCCCATCAGAAGATGGTTGGATCAAACTACTTGCTACTACGTTGCCAAGCTGATTCCACAGGGGTAAAAAATAAATTGCTAATTACTAACTGGCTGAAGGATGAAAGTGGAGAGGAGTTGGATTAAGCCGCCTCTTAATAAGCCACCTCACCATCTACTGGTCTTGAAATACATGAGTCAGGTGAAGGAAGACTGTGCCACAGGATGGTGAAAGCTGAGAGAGTCAGGTATTACTGAGGCTAGATAACATTACTGTTAAAACAAATTGGGATTTTCACCTTTTCCACCAAGACACCTTAGAAATTACAGTTTTTACAAGTAGTAATGCAATTGAGAATGTCACTTAGTCTTACCCATTGCTGTGTGTAAGCTGAGACCATGATATGCTCTGAATGGAGAATGGACTAGTTATCCTGCAGGACATCCTCACCTTCAGTGCACAAGAGAAAAATACACTGCAAGCCAGAGAGTGGTACGTGCAACTCTCTCTCCAGGACTTCCTTCTTCACATCTCTACATTTTCAAGCTAAATAATTTTGGAATAAGCTTTTTTTGGTTAAAATTTTTAACAATCTGAATAGTTACTTATGCCATGCTTAATTTTAACAAACATGTATTCTTAAAGTACTTAAAATTATAACATACAGATAGATAACAATTTTCTCCTTGATCAGTCTAGTCCAGTATTTCAAATACTGTTACTAATGAGTAGCATTTATCTGATACTCTATTTAATTGTTTCTATTTCATACATCAGTAAAACTTCTCAGCTGAAAAAGGTCATATCTTGAAAATGCAGTTCAGGAATATGTGTATATTCTTATTTTCTTCTGTAAAATGTAACATAATTGCTTTTAATTACTGATAAAAATTACAGTTACTGATAAAAAACACTTTTTGTGAAAATTGAAAACAAGGTAACAGAAATTGAAAGCAGTTTGGCTCATTTTCTTTGGTAGCCATGAATTTGATATAACTAGCAGAACTTTCTAAAGCTTTTTATAAGGTTTATATAGAGGATCATTTCTCTGTATCTTTTGGTGGTGTGACTTTGAATGCAGGGGATGTTGCATGGCCTTCAACATGTGATTATTTGCCTTAGCATGCAGTCTTTTGTGTGTGATGAACCCAGGTGCTGTCTTTAGAATATTATGTTTTCCATCAAAACCTTGATTCAAAACCTTGTGGTTTTCTGAACTGTATGATTAGTTACAGTTGTTCTCTATTTTAATGGAAATGTTTTGACACTCTAGATGTATGTACTGCTTAACTCATGCTCATGTTTCTTACAGCCCTACAATATTTCATTGGTAGAATAACTGCATCTTCTTAATCCTGCTCACTTTAGGCAGGATTTATTTCACTGAAAGGAATATCATCTTTGTGTGCTGGTTTGTGCTGTAAACAAAATTTTTGGACATCTTTTTCTGAAAGAATATAGTGAGCAGCAAAAGCATTTTGTCTCTACTTGGTATGCATAAGCATGAAAAGATCCAAAACAAAGCCATGGATATGATTAGTCCTCACTCCTCATCTCTCTCATGTTCTAGCAAAGAGTAAGAAGTGTCCTTTATATTTTTGGTGTTTAGGCTAGACTGGCAGAAATCCTATGTCATACATTTGGTGACACCAGAGATAAAGTGAGGCAATTTTTCTGTCCTTGTTCACCTAGCCATGCACTGATCTTAAAGCTTCCATGGAGAAGAGGTAAAGTAACCAAATTATTCTCTGAAACCCAGAATATTTTCTATTCCATATTTTTCTATTCTAACAATCCTTCCTTACCTTAAAAAAAAAAAAATCTTGCCAGCTGCTTCTCATAAGTTTTCATTTCAATATATTATTTCTGTTTTTAAGCTAAAAATTCTTAAGAACTCTCTCAGTTCTACCTCCGATTTTCACACCTTTCCACCTGTGATAATGGAAAAATAATATTAATATAGCAGATATTAGATATAATCCAGTGATTCCTGCTAAAATAAAGAAAAACATACTACATTTGAAAAATTATAGTGGTGGCAATCCAAGTTTTGTTAGGCATTTATCTGTTGATTGATTGCATGCCAGTTTACTGTTGTATAACACAAATTTAGGAGCAATGATTAGCTATAACAACTTTTATTATTATTTAAATCTCTTTCTTACAGCCTTAAGGAAAGGTCCTTATTGTTGATGGTAGGGGTTGATGTGAGCAATGACTCATTGATCTAAGCAAAACCTGGCCAAATTCACAAGACTTCACAAGACACGAAAATTTCAAAGCAAGCCTCAAACAGAGGAAATTACAAGACACTTCACCCATCTCCTATACTTATTTCATACTTTACTAAAAATGGTATATTAAAGCTTTATCAGGGAATTCCAGTTAGACTGGGATTGTTCCAGCTATTCAGAATAGACTGTCGTCAATAGTGGGAATGGAAATCAATAGCCATAATAATGAGCTAAGCATTGTCCTTATTGAAGTACCCTGGGGAGGAGACTCACAAGTAAATGGACTGGAAAATATTCCCATATTTAGCCTACCTAATTTTCTTCTTCCTTTAAACTAATTGTGTATAAATAAAGTAGCTGTTAAGAATAATTCTACTAAATCTACCCTAAATAGTCATCATCGATTTGCACTGTAGTATGAATCAATAAGGAAAGAAAAAATAGAAGCATGGATAATTTACAAAAAAACACAACCCCTTCAAGCATTCTTTCATAAAATTGTGCCAAAATACCCAATGTCAGCAAGCACTTTGTATTTCAAATGCCAACTATATTATATGGTAATTTCAGATATAGATTGAGTTTATTGCTAGATTCAAGAATTTTCAAATAAAAAAATTCTGGAGTTTACTTATGCAGTACCAGAGTCATGTGAAAAGGTGACCTTGTATATAGAAATTACTTGTGAAGATATATAAAAATTCAGAATTTCGGTTCTATAGAAAAAAATCCCACCCAAATATTAAAAAAAAAAATATTTATTTACTTTGTAAATCCATTGGAAACAGCAAGGAGACAGATAGAAATTTCATGCCCATGAAATAGTGTGAGAAAACATGTGTTCCAGATTTTATACTCATAAGGCAGGGTAACTAAGATGAAGAAATATACATGAAGTGTACACTTTGCTACAAATACAATATTTGTATACATACACACAAATACAGATGTATATTTGTATACACACCAGAATAGCTGACAAGTCTTCTATAGTTAGAAGTTGGTGCATACTTCATTAGCTCTGCCAAGTGCAAGCAATTCAGTATAAAAATGTTGCCTGCTCATTTCTGTCTTTGTCCTAAAATTGCTATTTTCCACAGAAAAGGAATATAAAAATTAAATTGAATTTTTAGGGAAATGCTGTTAGGACTTAAAAAAGATGCTATCTGTTTTGGGAGAAGCCTTAATTGACAAGAAAAGCACAGGTATTGTAAGAGGTTTTCATTTAACTAACTGTGCAGGGAGGTCTTGCATTGTAAAGAGAAGCACCTGTTAATCTCACTGTTCCCTTCTGCACCCCGAACACGCAGAACAGATTCTCAGCTCACACAAATTAGTGAAGCTTCATTGATTTTGCAGAGACCGTGAATGGGTAATGGCATTGTGCTGCAGCCTGAGAAAAATTGAGGCTATAGCCCTCCTGCTTTCTGGGGAGCCAAAACCTTCTCTGACTTAAAACTAGATTCCCCTCTGATTAGTTTATGGTACTGCAACCAAAGTCCTTTACACAGGGACAGAAATCCATGCCTTCTGCTGACTTTTAATGTGTTTCACAACCTTTCCACCGGTGAAGACCTTATCCACTCCCAGTCCCTGGGCTAATCTCTAAAGATCTAGATTCCTCCTGACTTCCAGAGTCCAAAGAATGAATACAGCCAGGAAAACCATTTAGATGACTTAAAAGTACTGTGTTTTAGAGTTACAGGCATTGGGATTTAAACAAACAAACAAACAAACAAACAAAATCCTTTTCTATGTAGTCCCTTTTCTAAAAATGCTTATCCTTTCACTGACACCTCATTTTAAATCACTGTTTCAGTCCTTCTGCTTCCACTTCATCCTTCACCATGATTTTGGGTAGTAACGACTAGAAATATTTTATACATATTGGGAGAGTTATAATCATGTTTTTAAGTTTTACAAAAAACAAAATCTCCCTACACTTCTCATTTTTGCTAGGCATCTCAGTAGACACATTTTCCTGCTCCTTCCAATAGGAGCTGCCAGTCTGCTTTCCTTATACTACTTCTCTAACATACAGGCTTCAGGATGGGATTCTTATTATCTTACCACCTAAAAGTACCCCTTTAGCCACCAAATGGAGCTGAATGTCTAAAACCCAGCTTCATTTTCAAAGGATGAAAGAGTTGTTGGCAATTAATCCTTGTCAGCAAATATTAAATCCCAAACAGGGTCTGAACTATCACAAGAAAGATGTAATTTCCTTCACATCCTTCAGGCTAGGACTGTCATATCTTTGCTAAACACCAACCCTGTGAAGACCAAAGTTTCTCTTAAGAAAAGAGTGGAGAAAACACAGTGCAAACATCTTTATACTTGATCATGGGCTTACATATATGTAGTAAATTAAGGTGTAACCTAACATTTCAAATTTCAGGCAAGTGCTCATTTTGTCTTCCACCTATCAGTGCCAACAGATTTGAAGATTAATGGAATACATACCTTTCAGACTAACTGGCAGACATGTCTGCAATCTTTGGCTTGGCATGCAGCTATTAGGCTTTGCAAGATGCTGAAATTTTTTTGTGTGTGTCTCTAAAATGGACTTTCACCATCTCTATTTACAGCTATTCATCTAAAATGCTCCAGGAGTTATTATTCAAAAGGGCAAAAGGAGCAATATTTATTTCATCTTTTTCAAACAGGGCTAAAGAAATATTAACCTGATTGGTTAACATATTTTATTTGTCTGTTTCCTTTCTATCAAGTTTTGAGTACATCAGAACAATCAACACTCCACAATAAACTTTTGTATGTGGAAAGGTCTTGCCAATGCACAAAGTATGCATAGCATACTTTAGGATACAGAAGCTGGAGGGGAAAAAAAGACCCGATAGAGATGATGAAAAAACATCAAGACAAACATCAAAACATCTGCAGGCAGCAGATCAGAGACTGAATAAAGTGAGTGAAGCTGGGTTTGTGAGGTGAAAACATACTTGACATTGATCTTCTGCCAAAATGTTGATGTGGCATGGGATCAGCACTGAACAAGGTCACGAAGTAACTGGAAGTTTATTGACATGAATCTTAACCAGACAAGGACAACAGGTCTCTTTCATATGAATCATAAATGACTTTGAAAAATGCATTAATAAATAGCTCAGGAGGATGACAAAGCAACATTTAACCTTTTAACTGCTGATTAGGGTTTATACCAGTCAAATCCCATTAACATAAAAAATCTCTAGGAAGTCCTTTTGTGACTTATTTTGGTGATCTTAATCCAGACATACTGTATATATTTTCATATCGTGAAAGTTAGTTACCAAATTATCAAACCAGGCAACATTTACTCTGAGTATTTATTCATTACTAAGGAATTTCTGCAGAGATTCATACTGTATCTTCCACTGTTTGTTCTGCATATTAATAATTTTAGTGATTGTTTGGTTAAGACATAGCTGCATATGGAAACTGATGATACTGTAAACTATTGCCATGAAAATGCACACTGTGAATTCCCTTTGGGAATTAGAGGGCATTTAAAATAAAAAAGAAAGGAAAAAAATAAAAGAGAGAAAAAATCCTTACGCAGAATTTTTATTTAAATTCTATTCTGCAATTGCAAGTAACAGTTTCATAATTGTAAAGCTCACACACCAATCTCTTAGATATCCCTCAAGCAGCATCAATTGGACTCCTGTAGATAAGTTTACACTAGTAGGACAAAAAATTTCCAATGTTGCATTTGTGTTACCAAACAGATGTCATTATTTAACATGCATAAGGATTTTAAAAGGACTTAAGTCACACAAAAGTATAAATACATTTGAAAGTCTTTCAGACATAAGTGCACCAATAATTTAGACAATCAAGTCATCCAGTACTAAATTAGCATAAAAACATAATTAAACCAATATAAATTAATTTTTCCCAGATATTTATTAAATCTTCCTCATCAAAGGTTCTTGATCAGCCCCAAAAATGCCTGTTTTCAAACCTTAGTTCTGTAGTTATGTCATTGGTGACGGAAAGGCAGATGATCAGGCTGCTAATTATGTTTATTTTTACAATGTAATTAAATATTAGAGTTCTGCGTTGTGTGGAAACATTCAAGGAATTACCATGGAAAAAAAAAAAAAAGCTATTTTGAGCCAATTAAATTTCTTCATGCAAGAGAATTTAGTCTCAACAGCTCCTTTTACAGAATTGAGAGATCACAGAAATGAATGCTGCTTCTCTGATATCCAAACACACTGTTATACTATTGATTTCTTTGGCAACAAAGAAACTCAATGGTTTATAAGGTCACTTACAACGCTTTGCTTTTTGCAGAGATAACTATTTTCTTCCTTTTTGAAAGCACCTCTGAGATCCTAAAACCTTACAGGAAATAAGCTGCCTGTTACACTTAAAAGCATGTGGTCTCACAGAAATTCTCAAAACAAGGTTGAGGGGAAAATGCAGAGTTGCATATATTCTTTCCTTTGTCATTACCATAGCTTTAAACTTTCCTGCCCAAGGAAAGTTTCCTTCATTATTAGTACAGATAGCTGGAGGTTGCAGTTTGATTTGCTTTTTTTAGTCCAATTTTTAATTGAAGGAAAATCTTTTGATGGGAGATCTGTTTGCTTTCATCCTGAAATCTAACATTTAGGAAAAGATAAGGAATCACATATGCTACCAGCTTCTTGTCCTTTCATAGAGAGACTTTGCTGTCCTTGTGCACAAAGAATTCTGTCTTGGGGAAAATACAAAAAATACTGGTTTTAAGTAAATTTCTGGATGCCTACTTATTTACATAAGTATAGATTTCTTCAGTTTTATACCTCAGCAATTACAGCTATTTCAATATGGCAATGTTCCTTTTTTCCACTCTCAAAAATATCTATTTTATTCTAACAATCTAGCAACTTCCCGTTCCACCATCCGCTTTTCATTTTTCTTTCTGTCATGGAAATCTTTGACAAGACAAATTAATTTCTGCTTTTGGGTTTTTTGTTTATTTCCTTTTAATGGATTACATTACTTCTGCTTGAGAGCTATTGAATTGAGTATTGTGCTGCATCAGGTCAACAGACACTAGTCCTTCCTTATCAGTGTATGCTCCATATTCCCAAGTTATCTGGGAAAGTCTCCTCTAGTTGTGGCCTATTATTACTGTTCAATATTTACGTCTTTCCAGTGGTATCAGTGTGTTAGGAGCTAGAAAAAAAGTGGCATCTCAAATAGCCAGCAGCTTTCACATCGAGAACTGAAATTATGGATGGTAAATGTACATGCCTGTTTCGTCACTGAGGAAACTGTGAAGATGAGTGTTTATTAAGGGGAGATTCACTGATGCCTGGCAGTTCTGAAGCCTAGCTGAATGCCAAGAGAGATGTTTAAGAGCTAAAACAAGTTAGAGGTGATAACAACCTTGTACTCACCAGCTTTAGAAAGACTTTGTGCAGGTAAGTGCATGAAGAATTCTGCAGTAGCAATGGAAGAGTAAGGGAAATTTGTACAGTAATCAGTGACCCTAAGTCGTCAGGTCTACTACTTATAATATAAATACTCAATTCCGACTGTCCACATTTAATTGACATGATGTCAGCTGAAAAACACCAGCTAGAACTTTTGGTTATTTCAGTGGAGGAGAGAATGCTTCTAAAATAAAGATACAAGAACGACAAGCTCTACAGATAATATGAATAAAAGATGTACTGGCTCCTGTTCTGAGGTGAAAGAATCTTGAAAGAAATATTTTTTCTTGTCAGAAAAACAGCTTTTCCTGAGCACTAAAATGTTCAAAAGAATCTCATCTTTTGATTACTTACAGCATTTTGAAGGCACTGTTCCCACCCTTGTTAATCTATGTGATTGACAAGGTCTACATTTGACTGTATTTTTTTTTTCTTCATTAGACAAGTCTACTTTTCATTTTAAATAGCGAAACAAATCCACTGCCACATAAGAATTCCAATGTTGTCACTAGACTTGTGCTGCAGCAATTTAAAACTTCAGAAAAACATGTAGGATTGAATCCCATTCTTCTATTTTAAAAGGCTTGAGATTAAAAAAAAAAAAAAACCCAAAAAAAAAACCTCCCATAAAATTTAACCCTAGAAGGACAATGTTATATACATAAATTACTCTGGCAAAGGCAGCTGAACAGCAGATTAGTAACTACTTGGTTTGTTATAATTTGTTATAATTTAAAAGTATTCTTCAGAACTACATAAAATAGTAGTCACTGTCTCATGTAATTGTGGAATGGTCTGGGTTGAAAGGGGCCTTAAAAATCATATATTCCATGGACAGACACACCTTCAATTAGACCAGGTTGTTCAGAACTCCTTGGATACTCCCACCAATGGGGCACCCAAAACTGCTCTGGGAAACTTGTTCCCAGAAACTTGACTCCCCATCTCATGCTAAAGAATTTCTTCCTAATATTCAATCTAAACCTGTATTCTTTCAGTTTTATTCCATCCCCCTTATCCTGTCACTACATGCCCTTGCAAAAAGGCTCTGAAGGCTCTCCATTTTTCTTGCAGACTTTCTTCAGATACCGGAAGGCCAGAAGTAGATCACCTCAAAGCCTTTTCTTTTCCAGGCTGAACAATCCAAATTCCTCATAGAAGGAACTTTATCCCTCTCATCATCTTGTGTCCTACTCTGGTCTTGCTCAAACAAGTCAAAGTTCTTCCTCTCCTGAGGACCCCAGCATGTTGTCTCATGAAAATAAAACTGATATTGCAATAATTTAAATGAATGATATTAGGAAATTAACCATTTAATTTATTTATATAATACTTTTAGTACACTTTTAAAGTATGTAAATTTATGTTCTTATTCAATCTCCTTGACTCCGAAAATCTGGACCTAGACTGCTATAAAACAACCCAAACCAACAGATTTCTTCTTGATATTCAGGTTGCAACTGGTACCTTTTTGAATGCCTTTTATGACAAAGGCTATCATAGGACAAAGTAGAACAAACATAAATGCATAATTCATCAGGTGTCATAGGAGGGGATGAATTGCTCTAGAAGGTATTGCTCGCTTGCCATTAGTTGTGTAAGAACTCTCTCCATCCAGCACAGAGCAGGTACCTAAATCAGACTACTCAGTTCAGGGGTTCTCAGTAAGTTAAGTCTGCATTCAAAGGTCTCCTTCCACAAACATGAAAGCCATGCTTAGCATCATAGCTGCATGACATTATATCTGCTGCTGCTTTAACCTGTCTCTGCTGTTTTGGCTTCCACAACATGCTACATCGTGTTCTCAGCACTCTGCACCCACCTGCTGAGGACTCCTTTTGATGCTGTATTTTGCATCTTCTTCCCCTTTCAAAGTGGCAAATTTTCAGCCTTTGCAAGCTACAGTCTGGACTTGGGGGCCGTTAGCCTCCTTTTAAATTCTAATCCCTATGGCACTGGTTAATGAAAAAAATAATGACACCTTATTGCAGCTCTCAGACCTAAGCTTCATCTTCACTAGCCACATAAATTGTGAGACTATTTACTCAGTCTTGTTTTGGACATAGAACATATTCTCTTTCCACCATTTTTCAATAATCTTGCTTTTAAAATATGTGTTGGGGAATATATCCATATTTCTGTCTCCCATGGTCAGCTCCTTGATTTTAAAGGAAATTTGTAAGAAACTGTATCCCCTAAAGTGCTTAAGTATTCCCTAAAACACTACCCTCAGTTTTCTGAGGCTTGCTAGAATTGTTTTCTGCTGGCCTGAAATCTCAGATCTGAGGGGCCATTTAACTGCACTTTTCTGCTTTTTTATTTCTTTCCACAGGTAGTTTTATTCTTTCCTTTTGTTACTGAGATATGCCTCAGAAGCTGGGAGCCTGGCAAAGTCATATCCCATCAGTGACTGGATCTGTGTACTGCTGAGAAATTGCAGAACATCTCTGATGTGCCAGGTACTGCTCAGAGGGTTCGCCACCTAAGCTGGGGCTAAAGCCACATGTGTTTCATTTCTCAGCAGATACAGGCAGTCTCCTCACATACAGAGCAGATGCAATCTCATCCTGCTCAAGCTGCTGGCTGGCTGGCATGGCTAGCAGGGGCACTGAGCCTGCCTCAGGGAACCCAGCACTAAGGTAACACAAGCACACAGCTTTCTGCCATCCCAGAGCACCCGCAGAGCAAGCTCTGCACAGGGCAAAAAGCAGTGTAGACAAAGCCTCGAGCCTAGAGTAAATTCAGAGATGGAATAATCCTTAAAAATGCCCTTGCAGTGTGTGGGCTGGTCACTCCGAAATCCCCCTACTCCTTTCCCAAATCCTTCCACGTCTCCAAGCAGCAGCTTTTCAGTCTGTGCAGGGCAGGTCGCTTTCACGACAGCACTTGCTCACCCTTAATCCAACATGTCCTATTTATTCCTTGGACAACAAGCTCCTCTGACAAGACTATACTTCCTAATTCTGTACAGAATGGGGATTTTAATGATGGGGAACAAAATTGACCCCTAAAGAGCTGTTAGCAGTAATTTCCTTTTGGATGTGGATATTTGTCATTCACAGTAACAGGTCTACACAATTAGCATGTGATCATCATGCATTTAGAAATAAAGATGAGGGAGGGGACACTCTCACCCTGATGGAAATTGCTCCCGCTTTGTAGAGTTTATTGTTGTCTTGATTGCAGAGATGTTACAGGCGGCTGCAAAGCTCCTGATGAATAACCCTTATTATGTATTACATGCTGCATGATTTATGCTGAACATGGCACCTTATGATCTGTATTTCCACCATCCTCTCATAATGCTTTTGAGACTTAGTTCAGCTTGTCCTCTCTTTAACCTTTGTATTCAAAACATATTTACAAATATGCATATTTTACACATTCATATGACATTCTGCCCTGTCGCCTGCTGACTCCACCTTCAAACACTACTGAAAGCTGCACAGATTTTAAAGCAAACCTGCTTTTAGTGCTTCTTTCAGTGTGAACCAAGGATAAAGATGAAAAAGACCCCAAGCCTATCATAGCATTGTTCTTCATGAATTCCTTTGGTACAAAAGCTGAGGAAAAAAAGGAGAAACGGAGCAAACCCATTGCCATTACAGTTTAAAGCAAAATAATTTCCACCAGTCCTCCCATAATTATAGTGGGAGGAAAGGCTTTCTTGCAGAAAGGATCATTTAGCTG
Organism: Toxostoma redivivum; assembly: GCA_013397375.1. NCBI lineage: Eukaryota > Metazoa > Chordata > Aves > Passeriformes > Mimidae > Toxostoma > Toxostoma redivivum. The sequence continues at coordinate 79,470 of VXBI01013599.1, read as the reverse complement.
TACTGATGAGCAAAAGGAGAACTAATAATGTATTGTCAATTCCTTCAGCTATAGTTGTTTACATATGTTTTGCAATAGGAATGCACTTTGGTGAATACCAGAAAAAAAGAGAATGTGACTTAGTGTTTACGACTGTGTGTTTGTTTGAAGATTTTTTTTTAGTTAACTTCAAATGTTTCTTAATCATCTAACTGTTTAAGATCTTCCTAAATCCTTTTGTAAGGCACTTGAAATTAGATTGATGGAAAGTGCTACAGACAAGCCAGGTATTGGTATTTGAAGCAGTAGTTTTGCAGCATCCAACTGATGAGCATTTTTCTCCCCCTGAATGCCTCCCAAAGAAGACTATACTATTATCATCTGGATATATTTGCTGTGTTGTGGCCAGAATTGCCTTGGGTAAGATAATCAAGTACAGTAAATATATATGTAAGTCTCTCTACAAAGCCCACTTTCTTTTAAGCCTGTTTCTGCCTTAATGGGATTCATTGCTTCCCTAAGCAGCCCTTGTAATTTTCAGCAAGGTCCTTTAACTCATTTAATGTGCAACATTTGTTCATGCCTAATTTGTCTGAGCCAGGCCATGTTTGTGTTTTCCTTGAGTTGCAGAAAGGTTGATTGTGAGGGTGGAACTGCCTGCCTCCAGTGAATATATTTCTTTCCGAATTACAGTAATTACCACAGGTTTCATTTGGTTGGTGCTCCCCTCTGTGCCCCTCCTTGACAAGGTTAACAAGCAGAAGGTAGCTGAACATCAAAAGATAAGTGTCTGATCGCACGGGCAGTTGTTGACAGTGCCATTTCTCTGGTGATGGTGATAACGTTCTCTACTGGATTCTTCTGCAAAGGCATGTAGGAATTCAGTTTGNCTCTCTACCTTTCTCTCAGTATATTTATATATACATATATTTATATATGTATATATGTATGTATATATATGTATATAGAATACAGAAAGGTGGGACTCTGATATGCCTTTACAAATACAGAACTGCATTAGAGATATTCTTTTCCCTGAAATATTCTAAAATTAACTCACTTGTAAAGTACTTACATCTGTCACTGGCCATCTCAAGCTGCAGTTGGTGATCTCAAAGTCTTAAATGTAAAATTATGAAAGAAAATCTACCTTTCAGTTATTTTCTCCCAGTGACAACTGCATAATAAGTAAACAGATATTTTAGTTTTAGCATAATTTCACTTTGAAGTACTTCCCTCTTGAAATTTCATATACAATACCTAATATCACCAGGCAATTCAGTGCTTAAGGAACTGAAAGACTTAATATAAAGACATGTTTTACAATAAGCCAAGATTTATATTTAAGATTTTTATAAACATCAGGTATCTCAGAATTCTCTACTAATCACCTCAAGGATTTAAACTAACCTGTTCTGTTTAATTCCCATCACCTGACATTTACAATGGCTGCATTTAATTTCTTTTTCCAAGGGATTAGGTAACCTCTCAGTCACAATCATAATAAATCAGACTTTTAGAATTATTCCTATTCAGATGTGTATTGTTTATACAACTGTGAGAGGAAATGTTTCTCATACATGAGTTATATAGTAGAAGGCCTCAGACATGCAAATGGAATGTTTGTAATTCTCCTATTATGAAAATAAAAATCACAGAAGTTTATCAGTAACTTAGAAACTGGGTTCCAATCTGATCTCATTGGCTCTTGTTTCACAGAAGATCAATTCCAGTGACTTCTGGAAAGTGAGACTTGACTTACCTTAGTGTGAGGTGTGGGAGATTCCTTGGTTTAAGCAGATATTGATTTTCAGACCATTTTAATCATTTAACTGAATGTGCAATACACTTTCAGATATACTGGGAAATAATTGTTATCTTGGAACTTTTATTAGAAGTCATAAAAAATAAATCTCACATATAAAGAACTTGCGTTTTTCCCATCTTAGGATAAGTAAGGGAATGGTCAACTTTCTCTGTGACAAAAGATCAGAAGAATTTGGTTTGTTTCAGTCTAGTTCAATGTATGTATAAATACAAATGTTTCTCCTAGAGCTGGCCCAGTGTTGGCCCTATCAGGGGAAAGAAAATCATGCTCAATAGTTCTTAGAGAATTAGATTGCAAGCGGTTTGAGCACAAGATGAAGCAGTAGGTCATAATTTATAAAGGAAGGAATCTTTTTGTGCTTCCCCAAAACACTCTGAGCTCAGAGGGATCCCTTCCCACACAAGTTTTTGACCCATTTAAGAATAAAGGCAGACCTAAAGAAACATTTTCTAATTCAAGNATATATATGTAAGTCTCTCTACAAAGCCCACTTTCTTTTAAGCCTGTTTCTGCCTTAATGGGATTCATTGCTTCCCTAAGCAGCCCTTGTAATTTTCAGCAAGGTCCTTTAACTCATTTAATGTGCAACATTTGTTCATGCCTAATTTGTCTGAGCCAGGCCATGTTTGTGTTTTCCTTGAGTTGCAGAAAGGTTGATTGTGAGGGTGGAACTGCCTGCCTCCAGTGAATATATTTCTTTCCGAATTACAGTAATTACCACAGGTTTCATTTGGTTGGTGCTCCCCTCTGTGCCCCTCCTTGACAAGGTTAACAAGCAGAAGGTAGCTGAACATCAAAAGATAAGTGTCTGATCGCACGGGCAGTTGTTGACAGTGCCATTTCTCTGGTGATGGTGATAACGTTCTCTACTGGATTCTTCTGCAAAGGCATGTAGGAATTCAGTTTGCAGCCCTAAGGATAACTGTAGATGTCAACAGATCTGCATTACACCCACCTTGAATCCTGAAGAACACACTGCCTCTACTGAACAAAGACAATAGAGATAATTAGAGGGTTTGGGGGGTCCTCTAATCCCCCCTCTCAACTTAAAAAAAAAAAATAAATTATGTAGCCAACTTTTAATGAAAGGTAATAAATTCCATTAAAATCTTTGTATTGACTTTGAACAGTAGAACAGAATCTTTCTTGCCTCCCTTTTTGTCTCTCTAAATATACATCTGCAGACAAATACACGTGCATTAGTGTATTTAAATATGTGTCACTAGAAATATATATGTAATTATGTCTACATATATAAATGTATATCTATATGGATGTGTATATATATATATTATATCCCTCTCTACCTTTCTCTCAGTATATTTATATATACATATATTTATATATGTATATATGTATGTATATATATGTATATAGAATACAGAAAGGTGGGACTCTGATATGCCTTTACAAATACAGAACTGCATTAGAGATATTCTTTTCCCTGAAATATTCTAAAATTAACTCACTTGTAAAGTACTTACATCTGTCACTGGCCATCTCAAGCTGCAGTTGGTGATCTCAAAGTCTTAAATGTAAAATTATGAAAGAAAATCTACCTTTCAGTTATTTTCTCCCAGTGACAACTGCATAATAAGTAAACAGATATTTTAGTTTTAGCATAATTTCACTTTGAAGTACTTCCCTCTTGAAATTTCATATACAATACCTAATATCACCAGGCAATTCAGTGCTTAAGGAACTGAAAGACTTAATATAAAGACATGTTTTACAATAAGCCAAGATTTATATTTAAGATTTTTATAAACATCAGGTATCTCAGAATTCTCTACTAATCACCTCAAGGATTTAAACTAACCTGTTCTGTTTAATTCCCATCACCTGACATTTACAATGGCTGCATTTAATTTCTTTTTCCAAGGGATTAGGTAACCTCTCAGTCACAATCATAATAAATCAGACTTTTAGAATTATTCCTATTCAGATGTGTATTGTTTATACAACTGTGAGAGGAAATGTTTCTCATACACGAGTTATATAGTGGAAGGCCTCAGACATGCAAATGGAATGTTTGTAATTCTCCTATTATGAAAATAAAAATCACAGAAGTTTATCAGTAACTTAGAAACTGGGTTCCAATCTGATCTCATTGGCTCTTGTTTCACAGAAGATCAATTCCAGTGACTTCTGGAAAGTGAGACTTGACTTACCTTAGTGTGAGGTGTGGGAGATTCCTTGGTTTAAGCAGATATTGATTTTCAGACCATTTTAATCATTTAACTGAATGTGCAATACACTTTCAGATATACTGGGAAATAATTGTTATCTTGGAACTTTTATTAGAAGTCATAAAAAATAAATCTCACATATAAAGAACTTGCGTTTTTCCCATCTTAGGATAAGTAAGGGAATGGTCAACTTTCTCTGTGACAAAAGATCAGAAGAATTTGGTTTGTTTCAGTCTAGTTCAATGTATGTATAAATACAAATGTTTCTCCTAGAGCTGGCCCAGTGTTGGCCCTATCAGGGGAAAGAAAATCATGCTCAATAGTTCTTAGAGAATTAGATTGCAAGCGGTTTGAGCACAAGATGAAGCAGTAGGTCATAATTTATAAAGGAAGGAATCTTTTTGTGCTTCCCCAAAACACTCTGAGCTCAGAGGGATCCCTTCCCACACAAGTTTTTGACCCATTTAAGAATAAAGGCAGACCTAAAGAAACATTTTCTAATTCAAGAAGAAAGGAGAAAGAAAGAAAAAATATACTGTCAGACTTTAAAAAAATTTGCGTAGGCAAACTTGACTTGTTTATGAAATGGTTCTAGGTCTAGGTCATTGCCGATTCTTTATGACATGAGTAAGAGGTGAGTTTGGTCCAACAGGCTTATGCACAGGGTGCAGATTTCTGTACCACAAAGCCCTCTCCTGTTCTGTCTGTCCTGACATGCAGAGGGAAAATCTGATGCCCGTAAAGCTCTGGAAGCAATGACTGTGACGTGTGGTGTAGTGCCTGTATGAAGAGCCCCAAAAAACGGGTGGCAAACAGGTCACTGTCTGACCAGTGTGTAGATTCACTGAGAATGGACAACCTTTCATAGCAAGGATGTTAATTAATTCACTCAGGAGGAATGGGCATTCAAACCATTTGCCTGGGACAATTAATGCAGTCTCCAGCCAGAGGACCAAAGGTAAAAGCCAAAGCTCCTTTTTGTATTCTGTGAAATGAGGTCAACATAAGCAGGAAGGCAATTCAGGGAAACTAAAGATGCCTAATTTATATGCCTGAAGCAGACAGTTGTGAACATCCCCTGTAGAGCAACAAAATGTGTCAATGCCATTCCACAGTAAAAGGATTGTTAACTGCAGAGCTGCAATGTAAAGAAAAAATAACTTCATATAAAAACTCTCTACTGAAAAATGAAAAATTGTTTTTTTCTATCAACAGGTAATTTTTTTTTTTTTTGTTAACACAGTACATGTATTGGAAGAAACTAACACAGTGTACTATTCAGTCAAGCTTACAAACTTAAGAGAAAAACTTGTCATCTGTCTTTTAAAATGTAAGAGAAATTCACACAAATTCCCCCCCAAAAGCCCAAAACTGGCTGTGTTTTGATAATGAGACAAAATTAGAGCAACAAATTGTGAAGCATGTGCTGCAAAAAAGAACAAATTCTTCAATAGCTACAACCTTTACACAAGAAAACAGAAGAGTATATTCTTGTGGGAGGTGAGAATATTTATTTTAAATCACAATATTCTGTTTAAAATCATTACTTGAGAAGACAGAGGGTGGGGGAGTGCAACCCTAATGAAATGTGTTGGCTGTAGATCTCTGAGCCTCACTCTCTTGGAGTCAGACTCTCATTTTCCTGTGATCTTTCCTTCTACTGCCAAAAAATATATACACAATTTTATCAATATGTATTTTCTCCCACATCTTTTGGCTTAAGACCATCCTCTTCATATAATACAGAATTACTGACACACAGAAGGCTTTTCATATCATGGGACTGCTGCTGATTTACATGTAGATTACTAGTCAGAGCTATACATGCTGCCAAGCTCATTTCATTCCAGATGAAGAAGAATATTTCTCAGACTATATCGCAAACTTCAATGTGTTTTCACTTTTGTAAGAGGTCAGGTTTGATATGTTCTGCTTATAAGTATATTTAAACCCCAGCTAGAGCTCTACACAGGATCCTCTAACATCTCAAAGAAAGGGTCCTGAATGTACGGACTACAAAGATTGAGAACAGCTGATGCTTTTTACCTTTGCCTCAGGGCCAGTTGAATTGGGTTCCACAGAAGATTCAGCTGGTTGAAATAAGCAGAAAACTAGAGTGTTTCCTGGAACAGTAAATAATGTATTACATCTCTGTGCTAGCAAGTGGTTCTCTTGAATGAGTATTTTACTGACAGTGTTAGGGGAGCCTTGATGGCATTCTCACTTCATTTCAGGCTAAACTCCAGTAGAGTTCCATTTTATCCAGAACTTGCTGACAATTCACTTTCTGCATGCACTGACCTACATTTTCACGTCACAAAAACTCTTGAGTTTTCTGGACAATATGTCCTATTTTCCCTTGGAAAATAATCAGTTATTTCATTCACAACAGTTCCTAGTGGTTTTATTTCTACTTATACAAGTGTATCCCTGTGAAAGAGGAACATTAAATAAAAAAGACCAGATCCTATGAAAAAGACACCAACCACATGTTGTTTACCTTGTAACTGAACACTCAAATCAATAAATCCACCTATCCTTCCCTACCTTTCCGCTCCCTTCTCTGCTTTTCCCTTCCCCCACCTCTGCCTTGCCTACTACCTTTGCACAAAATTAAAAGTTTAGTCCTTTTCTTTTTCAAGTCTCTCTGTATTTGTGCTTAGGAAAATTCAGAGATGTATAATACCACTTAATGGCCTCTCAAAGCAAGCAATAGGGCCTTATGCCTGCAAATTCCCTGTCTCCCAGCAGAGCACTGCATGCACCCAAGTGTTTATTCTGTGAGAGGACAGCTATGAGTGCTGCACACTGCCCATACTCTATGTCTGGAGTGATTTCATCACTCAGAGTGGAAAGATGTTATCTTCTGATGGGGTCTGAAGTCAAAGATTGTAAGTGCTCAAACACATTTAGAGAGGGATGTAGAGGCATTGCAGCAGCAGACTCATCAACAAGCCCACGGGGCCCACTGTGAAAGGGTTTTTGCCTGAAGAGTTCAGGGGTCTCAGAAGGTGAACTGTTGAGAAGTGGCATGCAGCAGGTGGCCTCTCTTGTCTTCAGTGAGAATCCAAAAAGATGCTGGGGAGGCAAAAGCCCATTTAAACGCCTGAATTCTGATGTGTGTGGAGAAAATTTAGTGCATATGCTACTGTCTGGTTTTATTACCTTCAAAAACAGGCCCCATTAGAGACAACATACAGAAAAAGGACATAGATGTCTTTCCTATAAATTATCCCTTCTTTTCTAAGTCTGCACATTTGATCTCATCTATTAGATAACCAGTATGTAGAGATGAGATCTATAGATAGTGGAAGTTGCTCTTTCTGTCTGACTATGCTTGTGTTCTGGAAGTGCAGAAATAGCTCAGTTTAAAAACTCTGTTAACTGTGCAGAGTCTGTAAAAGAATGGGAAAGAATCAGCTTAAAAATGAATCTGTTAAAAACTTTTAAGAAACAGTAACCTTTAGGAATGTAGAGTTGCTGCTGCTATTAACACAAATGCCATCTGAATTCTCAAGATCCTAATCCACTTATATAAGCATACATCCATATCTGCAGAAAAATTAAATGCATTCCAGTATATAAGCATAGCACATGCCAGTGCAATGGAAATTATATGTTCAGGAAGGTACAAATATCCCACAAATATCCCAAAAATATCTGTATAAGCACATAAAATAAATAGGAAAAAAGGACTCCAGATAAACTCACTGCATCTTCACGCTGCAATTTTGCTGTCCTTGTCTACTGCAAGTGGCAGCTGGAAAATACTGACCTGATCAGCTGCAAACTTGGTCCCAGCAGCTCTAGTGTCACAACATTAGAGTAGACAGGGAGGGCAAAGGATCTCAGCAGTTCCTAGCATCTCAGAGTCACCTTCCTCTCTGTTAATAACACTGAACTCCCTGGTCTCCAGCCAATACAGACAGATTTCATAGTAGGTTTGCTGCTTTCTGCCTTATAAAATCATAGACTGAAAAGACCTGATCTTTACTGAAGTAAAAGTGACATGTTATTACCTTCTTTGTTTTAACAGAGCATTACAAAACTGAGAAATAATTCCAACTTGCTTTTTCATGAAACAACTGAGCAGTCTTAGAGCTTAGTTTCCTGTGGTGAAGCTGTTAAGAGTCCCTACCAAATTTTCTAAAAATGACTTTGTTCGAGTGTCTTATATTATTATAAAAATCTACCTGTTTTTCCAGTGAAGAGGCAGCTAAAATTTTAGTGAAGTGGTTGCAGGTTCAGAAGACATAGAAACCATTAAGCACTGTATTCATAAATTTGACAGAAACAAGGAAGAGATGATGTGGGGTGGAGCTTCACATATACCTTATTTAAGACGTGTTCTAATGGCATAAACTAACTAATCTAAAAGCATTTCAAGACTAGCTTGATTCACTGTATTCAGCTTTACTTCTTTTCCCAGATTGGGAAAAATGTTTCCATGCCAGCATGAGTAGCTTCCCTAAAACACTGCAAACAAATGAGCTGATGTTACTATGGACCATCTCTCTGACCTCAACAGATTTCTAATGAGGAATACATGATCCTAGCTCAGAGCCTATGAGCTCCCACCTGCCTTCCTTCCTCTCCTTCACTTACACGGGAAAGCTTGAAGGATGCAAAATAAGTTGCAGTCCCAGTTCTACACTGACTCTAGTATGTCCCCATGGTAAATCAGAAAAGTTTGGATTGTTTTGGGAAACAAGCCAACATTGCATTCAATTTTGTGAAATACTATGCTAATAGGTCTTTCTGATCTTGAAGTGGCAGGTCAGTGTGCATTTATTTATCTTCAGGGGTCTGTACTAAGTAAATCTGGCTTACACTTTATTACTGTTTGCTGTCCTTTCTGTTGCTGTTTACCCTCACATTGGAAAGGAACCTGACAACTGAAAAGTTGGATTTGCAAATGGATTAATGCTATAGCCCACAAAGATAACTGAAGAAATCAATGACAGTTGGATCTCCCCCCGAGAGCTACATCATGGGTTTCATAAGGGCTGCTTCACAAGACTTATTTGTGCATCATATATATTAACTATGCTCTGCTGGTTATTTCTTCTCCACTCAAGGTTTTTTGATTTTTAAATAAATAATAAATAAACAAACAAACAAGCAAAGAAAACAACAACAAAACAAAAAAACAAAAAAAACCCAAAAAAAACAAAAGCATTGAACTTTCTTGCAGTTGGAGATTAAGCAAACTTCTGTAAAATATTTCCTTGTTTTTGGAGACAGTACCAAGTGACAGACTACAAGTATCATTACAACTTTGAGGAAAAAAAGTCATTTTATTACTTTCTTGTCATACATGACAATTGGAAATAAAACCTGATAAGAAGACTATTTCAAGATTCTCATAAGCACCAGCAAGGATTGTTTAAAATAAGTTATGAGTTCAGATGGGCTATTTGTTGAACTTTTTTCCTTATCTGGTAGCATTTCACCTGAGAGTCTTGTTCTGTGAAACAATTAAAATACGCTCATACCAGGGGTGAAAAAAAAGAAGTGTACAGAAAAGTAATGGACTTCAAACATACTTTGTGATAACTCACTATCTGTTCAAAAGGGCAATGTATTAAGGTCTTCTTCAGACATTTGAAAAAAAAAAAAAACACGTCTGTAACCTCCCTCCCTCCCTCCCTTCTGCTTAGGAGCAGAAGAGATAATGAACACCAGCACCAGTGGAGGACTGCTAGCTCAAACTGTCTAGGAAATAATAAGTGTTATGTGTTTAGGCACTTGCAATCACTGCTGTCACATGTCCACTTTCAGCATAGACATATGCATGGATATATGTTTCTGTGTCAAGTTTTCAGAATAAAAAATTCTGATTTAAAGGTGCTTGAAGAGGAAGGTTTACATGCAGATCTGATCATGTATGCAAAAAACAAATGTGATGATGTTTCAAGACCATAAATGCAACTGCTGCTGGCAGTCACAAAAGCTTAAAAATTTTCCTCTAAAGCTTAAAATTATCATTTTGACATTATTTACTCTAATATAAAACAGAGTAGCATTCAAATACTTTAATGATTGGGCTTTCAGGAAGAAAATTAATTCAAAATACTGTTCCACTGCTACAGTTTTCCCCCAGAGGAAGGATATAGGAGAGAATGAATCAAATTGAACACCTGGATAGAGAACTTATTCCGATTTTGTTCCTTATTTGATTATTGTTGATAATACTTTGAAATATTATCTAACACTTGGGCTGTGTTACTGTTTGTAGTCAAACTCAGTAGTTTTGAAAGGGTCAGAATCCAACGACTGATATGCACAATCAAAAATTAGGCTGCACCCCAAAGAAATACAATAGTGTCATTTCAGTAAGAAAGAAAAAAAGACACATTCCGAAATTTTCTTCCTTTCTTGACACTCCTGCTCATACAAAACTCAAGGGGAAAATCACATTTGAATGATAACCTTTTATAAATTGATTTTGCTTCATGCTAGTGAAATCTTTTTCAGAATCTAACTGATTCTAAAGTAGTGGTAGGAACCTGCGGCTCCTTTTACAACCTCAGCTATGTAGCTGTGAGATGAAGCCAAAAAGGAAATAAAATGAATCCTTTTTGAGATAATTCTCCTCTGCATTGGACTTTTTTGTTTGTCAGGAGTGCCTGATGGATTTAGAAATGTCTTTGTCTTTCCCATGTTCTCTGTTAACAGCTTTCAGTTCATTGAAGCATACATCACTTGGCAGTGGTCCTTCTGAAGCAAGGAAAAAATAATCTCATTTATGCTCTTTTATACTCCCTTACATTATGGACTTAATTTTAACCAGTTAAATTGAGGGGTTTATGAATTTCCTTTTCTATATAATTGAACAAATGTCTGTTTGTCAAGCACAACAAATATCTTAAGACCTCTGTGCAGAAATGTCTCTATTATTACAAATATTAAGTATTAGTAAATAATTCTAAGACTCTCTTTCATCTCTCTCCTGCAGTAGATGGGCATGTGTGTGTGATAAGTGCACTAATAGTGTACAAATCCCGAAGGAAGGCAGATTTTTATCTTGATCCAATGGACTTTTTTTGTCAGTCATTAATAAATAGGATACTGCAGTAATTTTCACTAATTGATATTCAGAATGCCAGTTCAGAGAGTAAAAATTGTATTTGTTATCTCACTTTTATGAATATTCTGCCAGGGGGTCTAGATCCAAATTTTCTCAACTTGGCAGCCCTCTATATCTATTTAACAAACTGCTAGTCCATGTCATTTTTCAGGACATCCGTTGCATATAATTTCTTAACCTCAAAATGACACAGCTGACACACTAATTTTTTTTTTTAAATGCATAGAAAAATAAGTGTGCACATGTTAAAATGACAGCAGACTTGACCACAGATTGCTTTAAAAACCAAACTCCAGGTTAATGTTTTTATGTTTTGTATGTCTACAAATTTGAGACATTCTTCCACATCACACTAAAGGATTTTGACAAAAGGAGTCTCACTTATAGCTCACTGCTTATCTAAAAGAGCATTTATTAAAATTTCATTCAGAATTTTTTTCTTGGAAGTTGTCCATATGTATACACCTGTGTCTTGGTTCTGGTTGTCTTGTTGAGGAGTAACGGTGCATTAGAGTAATGAAACGATCACCTAAATATATTATTGTAGCATAGACTATCAAACATACTACTTCCTCCAAGTGTTAGTATATGGTTTAATGTCACTGGCTCGTGACTCATTAAAAACCTGTTACTCCAAGAGAGTGGGTTAATATTCATGGTAGTGTACTTCACTGTACTGACCCTTAAACCTCAAAGTTCAGCACTGCATCTGTCACATATTTTTATATATGCTGTACATAATCCTTGAACTAAATTATGCAAAGCTGTAAAGTCTGCTTATCCTGCCCTGTTGTCTTCATTGCAATGGCTACTTTGCCAATCACTCTCAGAGCATGACTAACTGTGTGCCCTCTCAGAAGTCTGCCAACTGAGCTGGAGGATAGGTGAGGTTGTGACCATTTGCCTGGACTCTCAAGGACAGTCTCCTGCAGATCTGCTGCCTTCAGAGCTTTGCCTTGTTGGAGTGACTGGTGCCGTTTTGCCCCTCATCCTTGATCCACATCCTGTTGTTCTCACCAACAGAAGGAATATCATAGAATCATGGCATATCCCGAGTTGGAGGAGACTCACAAGGATCACTGGTGTTCAGCTCCTTGCCCTGCTCAGGACCACCCCGAGAATCACACCACATAGTACCACATTCAGTATAAGCCTCACCCCCACAGGGTGCTTCAGCACACAGGCTTCTTCACTGACAGGCTAAGAGAAGAAGAAAGGTCTGGTAGTGGCTAAAAAGGGGAGGTTATATTTCTGTTTCTAGACCTTTTCTAGCCATATTATGCCACTGAGCCTTATTCCAACAGCTGACTCCTCTATGTTCATTGCTGTCCGTTCATTTTTCTCTGTACACTTGTTTTTTCTTTTCGCTGCAAAAACAGTATTTCCAAGTTGTGACCATTGCACATATCTAGGAATCTGACCATTCAGTTCATGCCATAGAAAAGTGCCACTCTGCCAAACTGCCTGGTAGAACCCGTCCAATTTATTTTTCATCTCAAATATACCATAATCTTCCTGTCTTGGATTCTTCTTTTTCTTTCTCCTGTCACTTGCTTCTGATCAAGCATGGAATTGGATTTTTTACAGATCTTACTTCCTGCATATAAGGTTGTATCTGACCAGTTCCATGAACATGTTGTGTCTTCATACAAAGCTCGGCATCTCAGCCTGAGATTGAATTGTATTGGTTTGATAAGCACTGCTATATCTTACAACTGATTTCAAAGTTACATACCACTGTGCCTCAGAACATTCTGCAAGGGAATACATGTGATATCTGGATCTTTTGATCCTTCTCTGAAAAAAAGGGAAAGCAATAATATGCATTTTACTGAATATTCTTCTGCTTAATATCATTAAATTTAATTTGCTTTTTAAATAGCATCCAAGATTTTGCAGAGTAGATGTGAAAATATAACATCAAATTTAGCAGTAATGATATCTCAAAAACTGCTTAGAAGTTCACCAAGAATTAGGCTGTCTTTTCCATTGCTCAGTTGAAAAAAAAAAAAAAAGCAAGATTCTGCCTGTGTATCAATAAAGAGGAAAGTAAAGACTGTTTACCTATTTCTCAGAGATTAAGTAAATGGAAGGTCAAAAATGGGCAAAGATCATCAGATACTATAGCCCTGTTACTTCTCCTGCTTTTTCTGTTCAAGGTGACTGGCACAGAGAGCTGCTTTATAAAGAGAGCAGTGAAGAGGAAAAGAGGATGAGGTACATTCTGGTATTTTTTTGCCCACTTCCTAGGGTACAGAAACTGGGCTCCAACCTTTAGATAACTTGTTAGAAGAAAAAGAATCCAGAAAATATTGTTTTAAAATTCCTCTTAATGCCAGTTCTAAATCACACCTAGCTGTGCAAATTGCGTAAATGAAAACTGAAGTGACCCTGGAGCACAGAGAACATAAGTACCTTATGGATCTGTGGGCATGGATGTGATGCAGGAGAATATAATTTAAAACTTTTACTATTCTAGGAGTGACACTTCAAAAGGTTACATCTGTAGACTTTCAGTAAGACTTATAACTTTCAATAAGACCTCTGTAATATAGTTCTAATTAAGAGTTACAATTTGATGTTGTTACTTATAAACAGAGAATTTTGTGAAATACCTTTAAAAATGTATACTGATAAAAACAAATGTTTTCCTTGCCACCTGGACTTGGTTCAAACTAAGTACATTACTTTTAAAGAGGGAGAGAGCTTCACAAGTAGGAAAAGAAAAAAGACATCCTTCTTTCATTCTATGACCATTAAAAGAACAAACATGAATATCAGAGGACTATGAGACTTCAGTAGAAAAGACAACTACCATATGAAAGCACTCTAAGTAAAGATGAATTGCCAGGATGACCTCTAAGCACAATTTAGACATATTCACAGTATAGTGTCATATCTGCCATCTTCATTATCTTTGGTCTTCATGACCCTTTAGTTATATTTCAGGATTTAAACTCAAGTTTCAGCTGCCAATCAAGAGGCAGAGTTTAAAAGATACTGAAATGTTAGAAAATATGGGAACAGTGTGTGAAAAGTTAACTAGTCTTCAGAGAGGGAGCAGAGATTAATCCAGGAAAACAGAATTATGTTTAATTTGCAAAAAAACAACTAAATTGACATTACTTGGTTAAAAAAAATCTAATTATTACAGTCAGAGATGAAAACGATAACTAAATATAAAATACTTTATAGCTATACCTTACAAGTCAGTGTTAAAATCAAAATGAGGCTATGGAATAAAAAAGAAAAAGCTAGGCAGATTTTGCATGTCAAATCAAAGGAAAAGTGGAACAGGTAAGGCAATGCAAATGGAGGAAGCATAAATTATTGCAGAAGTATGGATCTATCAAATTACGAAGGAAAGGCACAAGGGGCTAAAGTAAGCATAAAAAAGGGTAAGAATGTTGGAAAATACTGCACATTAACAGATCTGTATTAGATGACTGAACTTGTCAAAAACTATGTAAATTAACTCAAAAACGAAGTAGCAGGGAAAAAAAATTCTGTTGCACAGAACACAAATCATGTTCAGAAAAAATGTAACGCTAGAAAGTCCAATAAAGTATAAAAAGATCTCATTAAGGGAAACATTAATTAATTTCTAATTAATTTCAATGTAAAGAATAGCAAAATAAGACCTATATTCTTATGTGTAATCAATAAAAAAATATGCAATGAAATGTATTTTTTAATGTAGCTACTGTTCTCTCCAAAATGTAAAATGCATCAGATTTAAGAATGAAAACTGGTTGAACTCAGACTAAATACTAAAACTGTCATGTTTTACTACAAGCTATAGTTGCTTGAATTCAGCCAGAAGTAGCTACCAGTAATTTTTCAGATATCACCAGCACATTTGTTTTGCCATTATTTCCCTAGTAAATTTATCTCCTTTTTTAAACTTGGGCAGACTAGTTTCTTCCTGAAAGGAATATTTTCAAAAAGCAATAACAAAAGGAGCACTTCTGTTTCAAAAATATTCAGTGCTCAACCATGAGGCCATCAAATGAGTGAGTTTCGACAGTAGAACTGGAAGATTATCTCTAGACTTGACAAAGTGAAGAGGAAGTAAGAAGGAGAGAGAATGAAGAACCAGGAAAAGGATGACAAGGAGAAAGTTCTTACTGTCCCTCTCCAAAAATCATGCTGCCTCAACAGCTAGGCAGCCTGTTGCAGCAACAATGAAAGAGAAGACCTGAGGTCATCTCTTAGTCATACACTAGAAGCATCTCCGTGTCCTGCATTTCTTCAAGTCCAGTGTTGTTTCCTGCCCCAGACGATGTTCTCTGTCATCCACTAATCAGAAGACCTGATTTTAATTCAGTGTCATTTTCTGCACATTGCCTAAACATGGATGTGAATGGGGTATCCATCATCTTTTTTGTACCAAGCATTGAAACAGCAGTCCTCTTTCCTCAAGTAGAATGATCATAAAATTGGAGGGTTTAACACACAGAAACCTCGGGCAGAGTTCTCATCAGAATTTTCACCTGAAGGCCAAGGAGTCGTGAGCCTCTTGGAAAACAAATTAAGGCCTCTCGTTGTCTCCTGATCTTGCAAAAAGTTAATATAACCAAAAAGCAGCAAATATTTCTTGTGATCCAAGAGATGTGGGTTATCCAAACTCTTTCAGCATGGCACCACAATGCACAATGATGTTGGAAGGTCAGAGGACTGTTGCAGCAATAAATAGACAATTCAAGAGAGTAGAAGAAAAAAATTTCTCTACCCATGCCTTTTCCTTATAGCAAAATAAGCTTAGGTAGCTATGAAAGTCCTATGAATCTTTAGTACATAAGCATAGTTAAAATACATTTCATTTATTTTTTGGAGGTAGGAGAAGGACAGGAAAACATGAGATTTCTGAGATATGTGTGTTTGCTGCTGGTAGATTTCTTGGCCAAAAGAGTCTCAATTCTATAGAATAGAGAAGTATCTCCAGACTTGGAATTCTGCCTGTATATATTCACACAAACCACTTTGCTTCCAGACTCATGGAAAACTGGAGATGAGGTAATATTTTTGATCAAACTTCTATATGTTAACCTCCAAAAAAAACCAAAAAAAGCAAGATTAAATTCCTTTTTTTAACTCAACTATTTTGCCAATTCCTTGAAAAAGTTGAGTATGCATGCATACATCTTGGTAAAGTATGAGACTTTTTTTGTGCTTGTGATTTTTGCATTATTCAGCATTTTCTCCTGACATTTACAAAACGCAACAGGTCTGATTTTCATTTTTCTTTTAAAGAGCTGCTTCTTCCTAACTTCAGCCTGAATTATGAGGGTCAGCCTAATAGGTTCACTGACCAAGCTTTGCAAAAATTCCACAAGCAGCAAATAAATGGGGTTATCATAATGTTTTTTCATTTTTTCATATTGAATAATACAGATTTCCATTCACAGGCTTAACATATTTAAAAGTGATGAGTCTTTTTAGTGCCACCATGAAGAATGTGTTCTCATGGCAAGGACCATTCTTGTACCCAATAAAAAGTGCAATATTATATAAAATCAGATCTAGTAATGTCTCAAATGCAGAATAATGACAACTTTATTTACAAGCAGCTGGGTTGGGTCAGAGTAACTCAGGTGACCTGCCTTCTCTAGACACATGCATGGGTTACAAAGCACTAGTTAGAGAAGCAAATTAGTCTAAATTTTTTCTTCTACTATTTGCAGATAGAGAGGTATTTAAACTAGATTCTGAAAACTGTAGTAGAAACTCTTGCCTGAGTTATAATCATAACACATGCCTCTAAAGTAAACCCACATTAACACAATTCAATGTGGTAATTAAGATAGAAAAAGGCAGTACTAAGCTGCATGGCCTATCAGATTCCTTGGGGAGAAAAAAAAAGGACTGACGTGACTTGAAATGTGTCCAAAGGGTTTAGTTAGCCTCCAATTAGCTGCAAACTTCCTCTATTAAAATGCATAACAAATACCAGACTACATGTCCCTGAACCCTTCATTATTTAAGTCCTAATTTCTGATGGTTCTTTTATTATACCAAACATCCCAAAAGCTAGCATTGACTTTTAATTACACTATACAATCATTGCTGTCAGGTGATAAGTTGGAAGGACAGAAGACTCCAGGGCACCTCTGGGTGAACCTCAAGAGCTCAGCTCTTAACCAAAAGCAAACAACAGAACAAAGGCAAACATTCTAGGAACAATCTACAATAAAATTAAGGCCAAATGGTCATTTCTCCTTAACCTTGCATTTTATACTTGCCGTGAAATCGAGAATTTATTCAGGCAGAAAGACAAGAAGTAAAGGAACTAAGAAGGTGAAGTGGAACAGAATATGAATTGTACTCAACTCCTGGCATTTCCTCAACTTCAAAAAGGACATACACATTTCTTTTTCCTGCACTACTGTTATTGACCTCATAAAAAGGTCCTGTTGGGGGTTGTTTGCTGAAGATTTTCATACTGTGCCAGTATAATTAATATATTAGGCATGGGGAGGTACTGCATTAGGCAGATTTTAGCTTTGTCTTTGTGTATGTTTTGATGCAGTTTAGTGTCTCCTGGCCATTGTCCATTGTAATTGTGTTTGTGTGAGACTTTGAAGGTGGGAGGAAACAGTTGATTAGATTTTGAGTTCAGAGATTGTCATATGTCCTTGGGATTGCCAGGTGGTGGTAACTGCTTCCCAAATTAGAAGGACATAAAACAGTCAGTGAAAAAGCCACAGTCAGAAGAGCACAGAGCAAGCAGAGAGATGGGTGGGGCTGATACCGTTCTAAAAAGGAGAGGCCTGCCATCAGGAAAAACAGAGCTGGGAGAAGACTTACATTGGCATTATGATGAGATGAGCAGTATAACACTACCACATTTATTTTTATATATTTATTATCTAAATTTATGGGGGAAACAGCCACTTGAGATAGAAGAGATTGTTTATCTTTTGAGCTTATTTTTTTTTGCATGGTGAAAACATAGCAGAGCAGCTGATGTACAGTCATAGAATCATGGAATCATGGAATCACAGATTCATAGAATGGTTTGGGTTGGAAAGGACCATAAAAATCACCTAGTTCCAACTCCCCATCATGGGCAGGGACACCTTTCACTAGACCAGGCCCCTCAGAGCCCCACCCAGTCTGGCTTTAAACATTTCCAGGAATGGGGCAACCACAACTTCTCTGTTTCTCTGCACTCACAGTAAATATTTTCTTCCTAAGATCCAATCTAAACCTACTGTCCTTCAGTTTGAAGACATTTCCCCTTGTCCGGTCACTACATGGTCTTGGAAATAGACTCTTTCCATCTTTCTTGTAGGCTCCTTTCAGGTACTGGAAGGGCACAATTAGGTCACTCTGAAGCCTTCTCTTTTTCAGGCTGAAATCCAAATTGTCTCAGCATTTCCTCACAGAAGTGCTCCATCCCTTTAATCATCTTGGCGGCCCTCCTCTGGAGTCTCTCCAATGGGTCAATGTCCACCATTGGAATCTGGAGTGCATAGTATTCAGCTGAAGTGCATAATATGAAATAATTCTCTTTTTTTTATTTTCCTGTCCCTCAGTATTACTGTATCTCCACTACATGAGCAAGTCACACAAGTAGGAATTGTACCGAAAATATACTTATTACAGTAACTCATGCCTTGTGGATTTTTGCAGAATGATCTTGTTAATTATATATAAATATCTTCTCAAAATCAAGTACTTCTTGCTTAATGGAAAATCATACAAACATGGCAAACCCAATCTTTTTCTTTCCTTAAATGTTTCCAAAACAAAATCCACATTTTCTAACAAAAATTAATACTTTTTTCTGCTATGGCTTCTTTTTCCTCACTCTAAGATGGCTACAGTTGCAAAGTTCAGAATCTAGACTGGTGCAGCCTTCAGAGAATTTTTTTCCTTCCACTTTGCTTAATAATTTCCTGGGAAATTTATTCTGTTGGGATTCAGTTATGAAAGACACATTTCAGAAGGCTCCATAGCAAACACTGATTTATCAAGGTGAAAGAAGCTTGAAGTAAGAAACAATCAGTACAATGGTAGTTTAAAGGATGCTGAAATCTCAATTCAGTACAGCTACAACTAAGTGCAGGCTCTGTTCCTGTGCTGAGCTTGGCCATGAAACAGGCGATAAAAATAGAAGGGTCAGAGGAAGCTATAAAGCAACAACATGAGATCATTCAAAGCTTATGCAGCCCTTTAGAAGTCCTAGTCTGAAAAGTCTAACCACCTGAAATCAGTACCATTTGGGGTATTTTTTGAATACTCAGAGGTAATGAAATGTCAGATGCAAGATTAAAAAGGAGGTGCCGAGTTAAGGTGAAGGAAGTTACTAAGAGAGTAAAGAGTTGAATAAATGCCACTATGCATTGCTGAAATATAATTACTCATGGTTTTTAAGGTTAATATTCTCCTTTCCAGATAAGCTGCACAAGAATGAATTGAACTTAAGCCTAAGGTAAAAGTCAGTCAGTGAATAATATTGCTTTTCTTATGGTGGAAATTCAGCATGAAATGTTTATCAATCACTCCATTAGCCCAGAGCAGACAGCTAGAAATCAACAGAATGTATACACCGCTGCCTTCTGTTTGCCAATTAACAATTTGATTGTGAGTGATCTATTAGTAGATAGAAAAGTAATTTTTTAAAACTTCTTAAAACAATATATCAATGCCAAGCTTTGGGATGCAGGCATTAATTGGAAGTATGAAGAGAGTCATCTGTTTAAAACACTGCAGAACCAACTTTCCCAAAAATGAACTGGCTTTGGCTATGCAGACAGGCAAAATAGTTCTGGCTGCACTGGCCCTCAAAGCCACATTGTCTTCTGTTAGTAGTGTTGGTGATTAAATTAATCTGAAGTTCAAGATAAGAATTTTTACGTTTGAAATAATTCAGAGTACAAAATACCAACAGAGCAGTTGGATGAGTTGCTTGCCTGCCTTGGGTTGATAGAGCCAGATTGCCTTGTCAGATGCATGGAGCAGTCTTTAAAGGCTTCAGAGTTCAACCTATGAACCCATCTATGTATTCAATTGTGTCAAGAACAATTTTTTGGTGAATCAGATTGAAAAACAGGGCTTGTATCTTCAACTAACTGACTGTAGCCTCTCCCTTTGAAATGTTTCCTTTACAACCCTGATTTGACTTTTTTTTTACTTTTTACCCCAATAAATGATTATGTAAAATTAAGTATTAATTAGAGGCCCTTAATTCAGTGTAAAGAAATGTTCTTATACCATACCTTTTTTATTAGGTTTTTTCATCATTCATGTCTGTCCTGTGCCTCATAACTGATGTTCGCATTCTTGATATAATTAATCATACAGAGGAAAATAAAAGAAAGCGGAAAAAACAACAGGTTCCAAGAGCTTAACATAAGCTCCTGGAGTTCCCTTATACTTCATACAAGTATAGCTTCTTGATAAAACAAGGTATAAAGAGCTATGAGGGGTTATTTTGTACTTGTCCTTATGGGTATTCCATTAAATGAATAATTCAGTGGACAGTTCCTAACAGCATCGTTCCTGATGTCTGCTCTCCTCATGTCCGGGTGTGAAGTTTTGCTGGCACATTGCTTCCTGTCAACAGAGATCTCTTTATGGTTGCTTTGGCCAAGATGGCCTTCAATCTTCACTCATGAAATCCTCTCTGTTAAGAAGCAACAAATCAAAGAGAGCGTCTTCCCTAGTTGGCTCCCTTAGTACTTCTATTGCTTTGGACTTGCTCATTCCCTTGCCATCTTGCAAATTGTTTGCTGAATTATTTGTTCCAGATTCTTCTGATGAATTGAAATAACTTGAGTGGTTGTCAATTCTGACTTTTTTCTGGTCCTAATTTCATTACCTCTTTAAAGAAAGACGTGATGTTTTTATTCTAACATTCCACGAGTTTTCAAAAAAACCATAAATTTTTCTGAGATTTTTTCAATTGAACAGCAGGGCTTAGAGAAATAAAAAAAAAATCTGAAGCATTGGAGACGGAAAAAATATCAGGAACTCGACATGAAAATTATTGTAGAAAGTTAATGCTGTACCGTCCTAAAGTGGGATATTCTGGCAGGTGTAAAGTTCTAATTAAGAATTGCAATTTTAAATTTCAACTGTTATAAATTTCAAGTATTAACTAAAGTGCTTTTTAAAGTAATTTAAAATGCCAGTTGAAAGAACATTTCACTCTCCCTTAGGCATTTCCCATGGTGTAAGGGCATGTACATGAAAACCAGAGATGGAAAACAATAGCTTTGTTTTTACCAATTTTAAGAGCATATGTATATAATTGCATTTTTAATAAATAAATTATGCATTGTAACTATTTATGGTTCATAACCTAGAGATTCTGTTCATCAGCAGAAGCTGGTTGAAAAATGAAATATATTTATCCTTAATTTGGAAATATTTCAACATCATTTTATTCTGTAGATAGTTCTATCACTCATCTTTCTGAACCTAAAAAATAAATCTGAGAAGT
The DNA here is from genome assembly GCA_013397375.1 of Toxostoma redivivum. Classification (NCBI taxonomy): domain Eukaryota; kingdom Metazoa; phylum Chordata; class Aves; order Passeriformes; family Mimidae; genus Toxostoma; species Toxostoma redivivum. The sequence continues at coordinate 57,934 of VXBI01013599.1, read as the reverse complement.
GAATATATTCAAACTTTATTCAACAGTTGGAACCCATTTCAGTGAATTTGCTTGTTTATTGACCACCTAGTATTATGAGTGCAGCTAATGGTCCTTCAAAACTATTTTGTGCTTAGTGATTAGCCATTTTTGCTAACACAACAGGAAAGAATTTCAAGGTGGCTGGATTTTCAAGGTTTAGATTATTGCTGCTGTTGAATACTGGACTCCTTTTATGCATCTCAAGCTGGACATGCAAGAATTGACTTGACAATTTCCTTTTATGCTGTCTGATTTTAAACTGAAAGAGGACAATTGTGAATGCAAATGCCAACCAATGGGGTGCTGACCTCATGAGGGTGGTATGATTGGTAAGTAACACAATTTCTCCCATCTGCATCAGCTTTGTGTACCACACAGCTGAAATAGGTTCATCTTCTTGGAAAGCAATTTAAAAGTTTTCTCCATAAGGTAATCATATTACCATATCTATTTGCTCCTGTATTTTCCCTGCCTCATTTGCCCTACTCACATCTATTGCAGCTGGTGATGCTGTGGAAAAAAAAAGTGTGAATAAACGGAACAAAAGAGGACAAAGCAGGAAAACAACCACTATGACATTTTTGCTTTCTTTCATCTAACCTTTTATATTGGGAGTCAAGATATATTTTGCTGAAAAAATTTTGGCGTGCTTTGATGCATCCATAATCCCAGCACACTTATCTGAATAGGTATTACAGACTAGAAAACTGATTATTTTCTGCTTAGCCAAGTGAACCACAAGAAGAAGAATAATTCTACAACCTTAAATGCAATGGTCTGAAGAAAAACAAACAGCAGAAAGTAATCATGGAAGGTGCAAAAGAAGATCAGACATTCTGCTAAGGAGGAAGCAGCCTTCAATTAAATATCTATTAATTGGAAATGAATGCCAAATAACATTAAATAAGCATCTAACAGAATATTAATCACATACTTAAGGGCTAATTGCAGTATATTAACAATTAATGGCCCTTTAAGAAACTAGATATACTATGGGACGCAGTAAGTGTTAATTGAAAGCTATTTCAGGAACTTTATTTTGCTTTTTTTAATTGGACAGTGACACAATATATTGTTTCTGAGCCCTTCTGTCCTTATGCTTCAAAGTTTGCCATTGCTTCTATTCTACAGAATGCAGCAGCAGAATTCAACCAGATGTGTTCCAGGAAAGAAAAATCAAGTGTTTTTCCTATATATGGCCTGCCATAATCCTTACTGACAGCACATGTGCTTCTTGTCCACTAACTTTAGTTCACTCTACAAGGTAATGACGGTTTAAGAGTTACTCTATGCTTAAACCTGTCTTCTAGCAATTATTCACCAGAGCTACATCATTCCCCAAGAAATTACTGAAACTGGAATGCACTTGCAATAACCTGAAAACCTGGCTCTTGATCAGAAACACTAAGAGAAGAATATAACAGATTTTTTTTTAAATACAGAAAGGAAAAAACAGTAAAACAGTGTTTAAATCAAAGCAGTGAAAAAAATGGAGAAGAAAGTGTAGAGGAAACAAAATGGGGTTTTAATAAAAATAAAGTACATACAGCAATTTTTCAGTTTTCTCTAAAAAAGTTAATGAGACCCAAGTCAGAAATTTTCTCCTGTCAAGACATAAAATTTGGTGCAGAATTTTTGGAAGTCTCTTTTTTCTCAGACCGGGGTGTTACATACACAAACAGTTCTCAATGTGGTGCCACTCCGGGAGGTTGTGTCACATCCAGGGTGCTGCCATCACAAGAAATGGCCTCCTTTTTCCCCTTGGACCCTTTTTCTCATCATCTCACTGTGCATTTCTGTGCACCAGCAAAATTGTTCATATAGTTAGGGTACTGAACAGCTTGGACACCAGATCCAGACCAAATAGCATGATAGGAAAATTAATTCTAACTCAGGTCATTTTCCCAGCGAAATTTTAAAAAATCCCAAAGGTTCTTCATCTAATATGGCATGACTAGATTTTTCAAGTGACAGATTAAAAATCAGGCTTTGGGTTAGACATCCTATGTTTCCTATTTATTGCAAAAGAATAGTTGGTGTAACACCAGCTGTCTGGTGTATAAAATGATCTTGCCTAATCCAGCACAACCTGGCTTGCCCCACGTCTCAGCAGATGCACACCAGCAGGCATTCCAAACACCCCAAAAATGGCTAGAGACACTAAACTTACCCAGTCACTGATACAACAGGAACTTAGGATCTAATCCGTGTGAAACTTTTGTTTCTCTGTTTTATTCTGATGACTGATCACACTTTTACTTCAGTAAAGAAGATAAACTCCTGGCTGAAAAGCCTTGCCTATGATGCTTAACTGCAGCATGGTGGCTCCACAAAGCCAGTAGTGGTGAATAATTCCATACAACAACAACAACAAAAATCAGGGTCAAGCAGGGTAGCAAATTCATTTGTCATAAATGTCCTCCAGATCAATGTCAATTTTATTCTGCCAAGATTGCATGTGACCCCAAAAAGTCTGCCCCACTGCTGAACAGAAGCTGTTCTTTGTACCATTTCTAAAAAATTTTGGATAGCACTGCTTCACCTTTTTTCTTTCTCAAAGTCTTTGCTAAATTCTAATTTCCATATAGGCCAAAGTTTTGCTGCTTACAATACAATAGGAACTCATGACGAGTGGCATATTTTGGATACTCCAGCAACTGAAATATCCAGAGTAACTTGTGTTAAACCTCGTTGTGATTTAGGAATGGTATTCTCCAAATTTAGTGCTCCTAGTGAAAAGACCACACATCACTCCCCTCCCTTCTCCAATGGGTATCACAAAAGGCAAAGATTGCAGTATGAGACAAGAACAATTTACTGGAAACAGCAATGGGTTAAGAAAATGAAAATAAAAAATAGTAGCAACAAAAGCTATAAAACAAAGAAACTATTTACACAGAATCATCCCAAAAATAAAAAAATAGTGGACTGCTCCACCCACCAACTTACTGAACCACAAGGAATGGCCTTTCCCTGGGAAGCAGGGGAGTTCCTTTCCACATCAAATAACTGTAGGGTCTTGGCCATGCCCTCTCCCAGCTATTGAAAAAAATTTACAGAGCTTTGTATCTCCAACATCGGTGTCACTTGTGCTGAAAATAGATTTAAGGACAGAAGGCCCCCAAATGCACTGATTTCCAGGGTGTGATCATAATGACTATTTAGTCAGTCTAATACTAGACTATTCAGTCTATGACAGTCTAATTAAAATAAAAAATAAGCTATTTTCCACCACAGGAATACATAAGCATTAAATTCACCTTATGCTTCAGACCAAGATTTCAGTATTACAAAAGGATCCCAGCAGTGCCCTTTAATATTCAGAGATGATTAATCCAGCTGCAGGCAGCTGTGCCTCACAAATGTACTCAACATTTAGCACTGGCACAGGCTGCATAAAGTGGGTGAGGACCTTCACAACCCTTTGCAAGCCAAGCTTTAGCCAGCAGAGATCCAGTAGTAGCTCCAATGAGAGAGCAGATAGACAATGAGGGCTCTGAGCCTTCACTCCATTGCTTAAGCCCAAAGACACCAAATTGCACCTGATCTGGCTACCCTTTTCCATGTGAAATCTCACATCCCTCATGTTTGCTGCCTGGACCAGGATTATCTCTTCTCTCATGAGGACCATCTGATTTTCTTTTGCTCCCATTCCATTTATGCTTTTCCTTTATTCAGTCAAGTCTATTTATTTTCCTCATCTGTACCCTCTGGAAGACAGGGAGGGAAGGAGAGATTACAGCAAGGATAAGAGCCATTGCTTAGAGTCCCCGAAACCAGGATTTTCCATGGGTTGAAATTGAGAGATTGTATGAAAGAACTATGAGGATATCCTATATTTTATGTGAGTTTTGAGGAAATGCATAATTTTCAAATTCTTTGGACAGTAAAATCTGAAAAACCTTTTCTGTCAAAAATTTGGAAGTTTAAAACTGTAGTTTTAGAAGCATTTATGTCTACTTGAATGTGAAAAGCATAGTCAAAGGGACTGCAGAAGATATATTTGATTCATAGGCATTATCCTGTAAAATATGAATAAAGACCATTTTCCTGAGTTTGCTTTTTGACAACTAGAGTAAAAGTGAACTATTCTGGCTGAGGATATTCACAGAAAATGTAATGTGAAGTTTTCTTCAGCTATATATGTAAAACACTCAGAACCAAGAAACTGGATTATTCAGTCATGAACGGAAAAGGACTTATAATGATTTTCTGATACTTCCTCAGTAGTGAAGCAACTCAGTCACTTCATAGTCCAATCTTACAATGCCTGTAGAATATCAGAAGACATCTACTGTCTGAGGAACGAAGGCATGATAGTAGATGTTAGATGACCATGCTCTAACATTATCGGTTTTCTATTCCACTTGTCTCTTTCACATTTTGCAACAATATATCACAGGATCATGTATTTAAAAAGTCTCCAAGGACATTGTACTCTCCGAGGAAACTGCAGCACTTTTAAAGCTTTTGCCTAAAAACTTAAATATACTATGTTCAGTTAATAATAAAGGGAAGTTTCTTCTTTTCTTGCTGTTGCCAAATGTTGCAGAGAGAATTTTAGTTTAAAGGGATGTTGTTCTAAGTGTCCTTGAAAATAAACCCTAAAATTGTACAACCCTCATTAAAAACAACTAGGATTATCAAGCTTAGTGTTATCACAAACAAATCAGGAGGATTAATACTGATTTAACATTAACATATTTCATTTTTAAAGAAAAAGCAAACATGAAGTGCCTTCAGAAGACATAATGTCATTTTAGGGTCAAATGGATGGCACAGAGAACATGGGTTTTGAACTCCTAGACACCAATTATACAAAGATAGATTGGTTATATATATAAATATATACACATACACATATATAACTTTTTATGCATGACTTTTATGATTTTGACTGACCACTGTTTACTTCTTTACTCTTTACTGTATCCTTGACTGACCTTGCACAACATGCAGATATCAAAACAATCCACTCCCTACAGGCTTTACAATTTGGAAGACAAACATGAATGATAAGACACACTAGGAAACCCAGAGGATATGTTCCCTGTAAATTATTTTTTTTTCCTTTGTATTGTTTATTTTGCTTTTTATTGTGTTCCCTACACAGAGATAGGAAAGATCTCTCTAGAGTCCTCTGAAAGTAGGTGACAAGAAATATTAGATGTGCCTTGTTTTGGATACAGAGGGTGAAGTTCCTCAATGGTCCTGCACCACGCTTTACAGAAGAAAGATAAAAACTAATAACAATGCCTGTGTTATTTGTAAGATGAACATTTTCTAAAATTTCAGCAGCAATATTGATTTTATTTGCTGAGAAAAAAAAACTTACTTTGCAAAATTCTTAAAACTATATTGACAGGCCAACTAATATATCCTATCATGTGGGAATTTTATGTGCCACAGAGAGAGAGGAGGATTGAGAGAAAGAACACAGACCAAAACTTGGTTCTGAGAAATTGCAATATAAGCTTCAGCAAAGATTGTGAATAAGTTTGCTTGCTTCAGTTAATTTTTGCATGAGAAATAATGTATACGCTATCTTTCACTTTTTTTTGTTGTTGACAATTGCCAAGGATTCCATTGCCCATTGATCTTTCTAGTCTTTTTTTTACAATGACTAACATTTCAATTGCCAAATCATGTGCTCCCAAACTACAGTTTGCAAATGCAAATGAAGTAGCAAACTATACTGGCAAAATACCGGATTGTGCACACTCTGGAAATAAATATAGATTTGTCTGTACATTTCAAGTAACTTTATTATCCAGTTCTGTTTAGATCTAACTAGATAATCACAAAAATTACATTGAAATCAAAGGGATAACTATAATTCACTGAAGTGGAATGCCGTATACTTTATCTGATAATTTTAGTTTTGAATACTATATTTGTATCCAGCTTCTAAGACTTATCATATCTGCCTTTTTGTCCATAAGAGCATTCTCTCAGTTTCCTCTAGACAAGACTATTTCTTTCCCCCAATGCCCCTGCACTCAGCTATTTCTCTAATCTATTTTTTGACATTCCATTTAGTAAATGTAACTTCTAAGGTAAAATTTAAGTGAAAATTTATATTAAAGTAGATCTTTGACTGTAAGGTTTTTGTTAAAATGAGAATTTTCCCTAGAGACTCAAGATAAACTATAAATTAGTTTAAATGTAAGTTATACCCACGCACACTAGCAAAAGCATTTGTCTTTCCACTAGAAACAAATCTACAGTCAATCAGTAATATCAGCCAGCTGCTAGGCAAAGAAACCCACATAAAAGCATGCAGATTTCCCAGAGAATTCTTCCTTTTCCATTTCTTCATTACTCTGAGGGAAAGGTAGAAATCTGGTGCAAACACTATGTCTGCATAGCTGCAAATGTTGCTTTACAGCAACGGAATCTTATCTCACTTTAGAACCTACGTGCTTTCAGTCTACAGCAAGGTGCTTTAAATGAAAAATTTCTCTCTTGACTCACCCCACAGACTCTGCAGACTTCATCAGAAAATTATGTTACTGAGTCTCCAAACCATTTTTTTAAATTTTAGAGGTGTGCATACATGCAAATTTGTGTGCCTGGGACAAATGAAATATCTATTTAAATAGAAGAGGGGAGAAGAGCAGTCCTTATGTCATAGTGCCTTACCTTCAAAATAAGCTAGTCATTGACATTAAAATTTAAGTAAAAAATATTTAGGGACAAGCCTGTGACTGATGTCATTCATTTCCTATGAAACTTTGATGAAAACTTCCTTGAGGCAAAATGTTGACTGTCTTTTCCTGATATGGATATAAGCAAGAAGAGAAAAAGTACACACCTACAGAGACATATTTATGAAATTTATTTGACTGTAGTAAGCTAGAGAAAGAAATTGTGTCTGAAGGTTCAAAAGATTCAACATTTCCTGTGATCAGCTAAATTTAATAGGAGTGACCAGATGCTTAATGATAAATGAAGGCCTTGTCATGGGATTTGAAGGGCAGTGATATTTTATCCAAATACATGTGCTTATTTTTTCTGAACAGTAGGAAGTGCTGAGAAGAACTAAACATATCTGCTGGTAAACTTGGTTGGAACCTGAGGCATTTCAAAGGTGATACAGAAAAGGAAAATATAGATGGATAAAAGCATGGCAGTCATTGAAAAACATCAGTTCACCTAAATCAGAACAAATTGTGTATATTCTGCTGACTTACACCTGTGACTTCTGTCTTCATTTACCTAGCATTTAACTTGGAATACCAAAAATAGCCTGAAAATGCAGTAGCTTTGGCTCAGCTCTCTGTGCCATTTTTCTACCAATTCTTGAGGTTTATTAAGAGCTGTCTGAGCACAAGTCATTGGCCACAATATTGGCAAGAAAAACACCAGAAAACTCAAGACTTGATTTGGTTTTAATGTAATTTTAAAGAAAATTCAGATATGACTGGATAATTAATTATGTTTTTTAATCTGGAGACAGATATATAGTTGGAGTCTTTTACCAGAGACATTCCATAAGCAATGAGCTGAGGCATAGATGTATGGCACACTAGCATTATATGGTAGCCATCCAAATGTATAAATTTATCCCACAGCAGGCATGAGATAACCTATTGTCACTGAGATGCAGCCAAAACAAAGGCATGACACTTTTATAAAAGTCCACAAATTAGGATATAATTAATTCTAACTTGACTTGAACATGAATAGAAGCGTACTAATATGGTGTGACTAAAAACTGTGTATAAGTGATTTCTAACACTGTGAATATTCTATAAAGTCATACCTGAGCAATGTGAGCACCAAGGGAGAAAATAAAGGTTAGAAAAGTTGAACAAAGAAAAGGTTCAAGAAACAAGGAGTTGCCACAGTAACAAACAAGCTTGTGGCACTACAAATAGGCAGGCATCCTGCTGAATACACAAGAGAGGGGCTGGGAAGACATGAAAAGGAGATTAACATTATCAAACCCATAGCTAGATGCATAAAAACATCAGGCCTAAGTGAGAAAAATAAATAAATAAACAAGGACCACCGAGGTCATCAGCTCTAACTACACAGTGTCAGATCTCCATATTCATGTGTAATTTAGTACAATAAAGTGTTAAGATCAGCAGTACTTTAAATATACTGATGAAGTATATTTCTATATATATAATATAATATAATATAATATA
>VXBI01013599.1:20572-48858 GCA_013397375.1 Toxostoma redivivum | reverse complement strand
GAGGACTTAAGACTGACACAAAGAAAGGACGATTATATTTCAATTTTTCATTGCCTTTTGAAATGTGTTAGGATGAGGATTGTGTGCGTAAAGCTGAAAGAAAAAGTTGGCCTGAATTTCATTCTCCCTTTGAATCAGTGATTTATGTGTGCAACAAAGCTAGTAGTAAATGTGAATGAATTTAATTGGTTATTCTGCACCTCTGTCTCAAAAAACCTTTCTTGCTGATGAAATATCTCAAAAGCTAAATAACCCAGTGTCACCATATTTTATGGGAAATGGCAGGTTTCATGTTTCAGTTGAAAAGCAAGACAACAGGATATGCATTTACAATGTGACAAAGAATTCTTCTGACTTATGTATATATCCTTTTTTAACTTAGTCAATTCACCATTGTACAGGCATGTGATATGCTATACCAGAGAGAAATAAGTAATTCACTCTATCTTTTTCCCCAGGTGATTTTTTAAGTTCATAGATTTTCTGTAGAAGCTTTTAATATTTGGGCAACTGTATGGCTTAGTGTTTTTAAGTGAAGTGTAAACAAGGGGAAAAATGTGGACTGATTCCATGAAAAACTAAAATTCCTATTGTTATAGAATTTGATCCCATTATTTGTAAATCATTCAATATTCATCAACCCATTTAAGAACCTGTAATTTTCGCTCCATTCACAATAATTCTATCTTTAGTACCAGAACGTTTTCCTGAAAAATCATTTATCTCATTTTAAAAAAGACAAAATTAATCTCTGTGTTCCCGTTCTGACTTTGAAGTACAGCTTCATCCAGGTACTTGTTCATGGAGTGGGAGTATCCAGGACTAGTTTTGGACCATGGAGACACTCTGAAGTAATCTTGTAGAGAAAGGATTGACTAGGATAAGGCTGCTGATTCCTCTACTCAGAGTAAAGACTGTTTCCGAAGAAGGTTTTCTTTTCACAGTAAAGACTCATGCTTTTTATTTCATCTTCCCACATGTTATGTAGGAATATCTCCATATATTGTGCCCCTCTCTCAAACTGGAAAGTTCATTTAGTTAAGGTCTATGACAAAAAGATGTGTTTGAAAATCTGACACATTGCAGAAGTGTGTCCCATTGCCAAAAATAAGTAATTCAATTTTTTTCTAGCTCATGGCTTTAAAAAGCTACCGTAAATGAGAAATAATCATCTGCAAAGAAATTTTCCCCCTGGTGACAACTTAGATTAATTCTTGGCTTGATGAAGTAAATATCTTCAGCAATATTTATAATGAAAATAATACACTTTCTGGATGCTGGTAAAAATTTGCAATTGTGTGAAAATGTGTGGAATATTAAATAATGAGGGGACAACCTCTTGGTCTAAAATGTGAATTCCTTTGAATAACTGAAGCTCTGATATAGACAGATACAAGTTCAGACACCAGCAAACAAAAATATAGGAAGAGTTGCATTCTGGACTGCAGTGACATTGAGAGGGAATTAAGGATCAAAATACATAACAAAATTAAGAATGAAATAATGTAACTAAAAGGGTGAGCTTAATCGTGGGATATGGAAGCAAGGAAATAAGAAGCATGAGAAAAGAGTCTGCTTCACTAGTGACATTGACTGAAATATATTATTATGGAACAGTTCTGCATAGTTAAGATGTTTTCTCTTCAAAAAAAAAGCTCAAAGTGTTGCCAAGAGTTTTACATGATAACTAGGAAAAAAATATTACATAAACAGAAACCACAAACTTATTTTACAGCACTTTCAGTGAACCTCAGATTTGGTATAATAATTAATCAGTCAATGTGACTAAGTCTCAGTCTACAGGAAGATTTTTGAAGAAGTGAATTAGACTTAACTGTCAGTACAAGAAAAAAGATATTCTTGTGTTTGAGGGCTGTAATAAGAAATATGAGACATCAGTACAGTTAATTGCTAAAAAAAGATACCTGGAGATATGCTGAAAATCTCGAGTTCACAGAAACTTCAAAAGGTGGATATGATTCTAAAGACTGGGTTTGATGGGCTCAAACATTTGAGCAACCTGGTCTGGTGGAAGGTGTTCCTGGCCATGGCAAGAGGGATGGAACAAGATGATATTTAAGGTCCCTTACCACCCAAACCATTTTATGACTCCATTATTCTAGAATGTATGTTGTAGATAGATAGAGGCCTGAAATATTTTGAGATTTGGTTCTACAGGATGGAAGTTACATTAATGAAATAAAATAGTCTGTATTAACCTAAAAAAATTATAAAGAGGTTGTACTTGAGTCTCTGGGATATAGTCCAAGATTTTCCTCCAAGAGTGTGAAAAACCTATCAAACAGCAAGGTGATGATTCCTTCTGGAGATCCCAGCACATAGGTAATGTTTTCATGGCAATTCAAAGTAGCAGAATCTAAGTGTCTTATAGTCTCTGATCTAAGCCAAAGGAAAGTAAGACCTGTGAGGTTTTTGGAGAGAAACCTATTTTACTGATTAGAAAAAAAGATCACAGCAAATGGTTGTTGGGCTTCTGAAGTTAACTGCTTTCCTCCTACACTTATAAAAGTTGTATCCTACACCTGCTATATCATTCTATCTCTGATTACGAAACTTGCAGCCCACCACAGATTCTTGTCAACAGTTAATTTACCTCTAAAGATTGAAGTTCCAAAGGCAGTTTAAACGGAGCTTTGTACGCCAGATTTTCATTAGTATGAGAACTATCAACATAGGTTTACATAACCTACATGTTTTCAGTATTATAAACAAAATCTCTGCTCAGTTACGTCTTTCTTATCCATTAGCATTTAAAAATGAAGTTGTTATTATTAATATGAATTTTTTCTTCTGGAGAAGCCACAGGAACCAAGTTTGTCCTCCATTAGTAATGTCTTATTGAGGGCTGCATTATTTCATCAACACAAACTCAGATGCTGTGTGGCTGGTATTCACATCATTTAGGACTTCCCAAACAGCCTGCAGCTTGATAAAATGCCAAATTTCCTCCAATCTTTCATGCAAAACCTTAATAATTTTTAAACTATTCTGGTTTCTCTCTCTTTTCCCACTTATGAGTATTCTAGGACAGAATTCTGCCCATTCCCTGTCATGTCAATATTCTAGATTACTCTGCAGGTCCTTTCCTATTAATGAGCTAAATTTGCAGCATGTAAGGACAGATATGTAATTACTAGGGCACCTGAAATCCAGTAGAAACTTTTCTGCCTCTTTCATCTGAGAGGCAAAATAACCGAAGGCAACATCATCACTCATGCACATTCAGTGACTTAATTATCTCAATACCTGTGTAATGAGATAGTTAATTTGTCAATAGACTTTAGCTGTACCTACTTTGTGAAAGGACACACTGGACCACCAGGTTGCAGTACTGAGAAAAAGAGGAACTGGTAGCTTTTTCTGCAAGACAGTATTCTTATGGATCAGCACTGCAAATATGCTTATGATTTAGAACATGTAATTCCCCTTCCATGCTTAAAAATCAGACTTGGCCCACTACAGAGTGAGGCCTTCAACACCTAATGAAATGATGTGAAAGAACATTCTTTTGTATAACAGAGGATAATACTTATGAACAATCACTGCTTTTTCAAGTCTATAAAACCTGTAACTAATGTGCTAAAAATAACTCTGTTGTGCAATATTATGCATGTAGTAATTATCATGAACGAATTTTATTATATTCATTCATATTAATGGAGCAGTTTTCATTTATAGGTTTGTAAACATTTCAAACTCTATTACCTAGCAGCATTATTTCATTCTGTTGACAGAATATATTGTCTTTTGTTTTATAGCCATAATTGAGTGCAGAGAGCAAAGAAGCCCATAGCAGACAAAAATTCAGTCTTGTTTATAAAACTGAACGTGAATACTTATAGTATAGATGCATATTCTTCTCAAAGGTCAATGCAATGGACCCAAAATATGCTTGTCATTCCCAACCATCAGCTGAATCTATCCTTTGAATGCTAGGAGTTCATCACCATAGAAACCACTTACCAAATTGTAAAAGTTAAGAACTGAATTGTCTATCTGGAGAATTTATTTAATTGCAAATAGAGACCTTTAAAAACCCAGCTCACTACTGGAATTATACAAAATCTCCTGTGGATACTCAAAAATATGAAAATATTACATAGGAAAAGTATAACTGAGAAGGATGAAGAGGGGAGAAGGAGGTCATTTTTCATGACGGGTCAAAAACTAGGTTTATTTACGTTCTGCAGCAGATTGAATTCCAACACATCAGCAAAAAGTGCAAAAGGGACTCAGAATTGCTCAGGTCTGTTTGGAACCTTGCTGTGGAAGCACAGCTGCAGCAAATTTAATCTTGGTACAATGTTTCATGAGTTGAAGTTTCACAATGTGTTTATGAACATTTAGTTTATAATGATTTTCTGTTACCAATTTTTTTCCAGTAAATCTGTTGAAGAAAAAATAAAAAACAAAATTTAAAAAAAACCAGAGGATTGAAACTAAACTAGGAATGTATTGGACCTGGAAACAATGTTGTGTCAGATCCCTGTGCTTTCATGGCATAAAGAATGTCTGTTAGCTTCAATAATAACTAAGTTAAAGCTTATGTTTTTAAGTAACATGAGCATAAATTTCAGGAGAGAAGTATTTCTGAAAGAAGTGTTCTTACCTTATTTAGGGTGGCAGAAACTGCCAAGGGTTTCAAATGTGTCCCGTTAATTTCAGTGGGAGTTCTACCAGTTAAGTACTTATTCCAATATGACCAGAGTGTCATGTGGTCTGAAGAGTGTTTGCAGATATGTGATACTTCTGCAACATTGGCTTGAGTATTTTACAGCATGATTTCAGCACCTTCTAATGGATGCTTTTGTTGTATTAATGGCATATAAATCAGGAGGTTTCCAAAATCAAACTGAAACAAGCAACTTTTCAGATATTGGTGCTGAATACACTTCCCTGAAATGAATAGGCAGAAAAAGAATCAGCTGCAGGAGGAACCTGACATACAGCACCAGTTAAACAGTAAGAAGAGAACAGACCAATGAGAAGTACAGCATTATCAATGTGGAGATGGCACCAGATGCTTTTGTTCAGGAGAGAGAAAAGAAAAGGACCCATACTGAAGAGCAAGGGAAGGAGATAAAAGCCAGGATGGGCACGAAGGCATGCTGCTGAGAGAAGAGACAGAAGAATGGAACAGGAGGAAGAGTAACTGTGTCTACTGCATACAAATGCCAATCTCTCATTTGGCACTTCAAATAAATGGCAAATGTTCTTCAGAGAGATCAGCCTCCTAACTAGGCAGCAGGTGCATTCTTCTGCTGAAAGAAAACAATTTACAATAGAGACATCAGATTGTTCTAGACACAGGACGTTGCTTGTTTAGATAAGCAGCTGCTCTTGGTGTTAGAGAGCTCTTTTATGACATCAGTTGACAGAAGGGTAAGGCCATTAAGACAAACTGGTAAGATAAGGTCCCTGAGACAAAAAAAAATAGAGAATTCTCCTTTTCAAACAAAGCTGTGTGTTTACACTTTCTTGGTATAAAAGCAGTGTTGGTTTGGTTTCCAGATGTATGTGTATATATATATGAATATACACACCTACACAGCTAATTTTTTTCCCTAGAACATTAATATTCATCTTAAATGATTTGTCCAGAGTTGATTGGACAAATGGTTTTTCAGACAGAATCATCCATGTCTGCATCCATAGGAAACTACCACTTTTTTAGAAAACAACCTTTTTGTAGGGAATGGGAAACACTCAAAGCTCCTCTGTGACATTCTTGCCATTTCCCAGGATCTAAGGAAAAATCCCTCTTACATGGGGTGAGGGTGATGGAAAGGTCTAAAACTATGTGTAAACCCCACCATTTATCAGCATGTCTAGAGGTAGGTAGCAAAGGCAATATACTGACAAGCTAAGTATTCTTTCTTCTGATGTATAAATCCTACTACTAAGGACAAACCTTTCCTAGGAGCTGTATTTCTAAGGAGCAGAGGGAAGGGTGTGATGGGCTGAGTATGGCCAGCAGCAGAGCACTTACTTTGTCACTTGTTCATTTCCCTCTCCTGCAGGGAAAATAGAAGACATGAGGACTTGTGCATTGACATGAAGAGAGTTAAACAGATGAGTTAACAGTGGCATGCACAAGCAAAGAGAAATGAAGAATTAATTTGCTATTTCCCACCAGCAGGGCCTCAGCATGCATAATGATCACTGAGGAAAACAAGTGCCATGACCATGAATGACCTCCCTTCCTTCTCTCCCCAGATGGGTCAGAATGGGTAAAACCAAAAGTCCTTGGTGCTGTTCAAACATGGCTCAGCAACAGGCAAACACCTATGGGTGTGCTATCAAGACTGTCTTAGCCCCAAATGCAAAACTACCACTGTATTGGCTGCTGTGAGAGAAAATAATTCCATCCTAAAAAGATCCAGCACTAAGGCAAGGACCAAGAACACAGTGAAGATGTAACATTCTTAACATCGAAAATGTAACATTCTTAACTTCACCTACTGTATGTCTGACACCCTGACATCTACTATAAGTGATTTTCACACTGAGGACTTCTATTCTGTACAACACAGAAACCCTCTTCCCATTATGCTAAAACAGCTTCATAATGGAAACTTAATGGAGAAATCCAGAGATTTATTATTCCTCAACTTTCAATATCATTTTTCCAGTGGCAGAGTAGCTCTGAGGGGTTTCCTGTGCCCATGACAGGAAGGGGAGTGGGGGAAGAGAGCAGTTCATAATTATTTTGATTTAAAAATGTCACCTCTTAACAGCTAAATACTATATCTGAGGCAAAGAACGGGCTTTTTTTTTTTTTTAAGTAGACTCTGTTCTAACAAAAATATTTACATCCTTCATCCCTTCAAATGTCAGTAAACAAAAGCAAACTAAATAGCTTTTTATTTTCCTCACACTACCTTCTAACCCTGCCCTTAATTATCTGAAAATCACTGAAGTCACACGAGTCTGTGTACTGAGCTTTCATTAACTTTTTTCAAGTTTTCCAGTGTTTGACAATTGATCCCCAAACAATTACACTGGCTTTCGGTGTAATTACCACTTTCAGCTTGCTCTTACAGATACTTAGTATACCACTTAAATCTCCCAGGTGCATGTTTTTGGGAGTTATTCAGAAGGTCATTACTTAAGATCACACTTAATCATCTAATTATTTGTTCCCAAAAGGAAAGTACTAGAGATCAAGAAGTACAGCATGTGAATGTAATCCCTGTTGAGTTTCCATTTTTCTACAACTTTAGTATTTATTAGGAGCTCTTTCTTTAAGCCAGAAATTTACATAATAACTTCTATGAATAAAAGCCCCTCTCTAGTGAATCTTGAAGTCCTTCCACTTTCTTTTCTTTCCAGAATAATTCAGGCCAAACTGGTGGAAAGTAGAATTCATATATTTACCCAGATGTTTGGTTGTTATTAATGTTATCAGTTTTTTCCTCTACAAAGGGCAAGAAATTTATAATTTTTTTTTCTGTGAGAAGCCACTTAGTTGGGATGTATCCCCTGAATTGAAGTCTTCAGTCAATCTAATAGAAACTGCATGTTACTTAAACCAGTTTTCTACTAAACCACATGGCATGAGAATAATTCTGCCTCCTGCACCCTAATGTTGATAAGGAAAAGTATTATTTATGGCTTGGTTACTGAATAACAATAGATAAAAACATAACATCCTGAAAGAAATGGAAAAGGCACTTCTTGCAATAAGAATGTATTTACCTTTTGGACAATAGGCATCTATTTGTAGTTGAAACAGCAAAGAGAAGAGAAGAGAAGATCCTCAAGACAAGGCAAGCAAATGCTGATTGCTGGATAGGTAAATGCTACTAGTGGTATTATGCAACAGACTGCATTTATTCTCTGATATATAAAAGGGGTGACTTCTTTGATACAGGAAAAAGGATGGCTTCTTTCAGGCCTGGTTTTCTTTACTACTATAACAATGGGTTTGGGTTTTTTTTTTTACAGTACTGGTTGTTTTCTTCCAGCTTATATTTAAAGTAATTAAATAGAAGCTCTTAAAAACATAATAGAGATAGATAAGCCTTTGTTCACTGTGTGGTGCCTCTGAGCATGACTTTCCAGTATCCCACCTTGCCCAAGACAGAATTGTATATTTTTCCCATTTTAACAGTGGGCATCCTTTTTTGTACCAGTGATGTCTGTTTGGTCTGTTAAGAAGTTTTATTCTAAGTTAATGTACAGTTGTAAAAGTAACATTACCTATGCAGTAAAAACAGTGGAAAAAATGGGGGTTTGACCAAATTCCACAGGAATGTCTTTTGTTTTCCCAGGATGACAGCCACTTGGTAATAATTTCAAAAGCATCTTAAGACAGCTTCCCTATACATTTCTCTTAACAATCTTAGAAGCATGTTATTCAGTTCTGTTATTCAGTTGCTCCTTTGATCTGATGTCCTGGCATCATTTCTTAAAAGTTCTTAGGCTATGAAGTAGCTCATCTTGACCCATTCTTTTAATTCCATCCCCTTTGTTCTTCTTCTTGCTATCTATCCTTTATTTAAAATCTCTTCTTTATATTGCAAGTCTTCTAGTTACTGTGAAAGACAAAATTCATTACCATTGAGAAGTTCTAATTGACTTACAATCAAAGGCTTGACCTACACAAATCTCCTTTTTCTCCAGAGAAGTGAGCTCTACTTTCTGTAATCTTTGTTTTCTCATGCTTGAACTGCATCATGCAAGATCCATTTCCATCTCACATTTCCATCTCAAGACATGTAAGCGTATTCCATGTTCTACACACTTTTGCAGCTTATATCATAGCTGATTACTTATGCATTTGTCTGAAACCCCTTCAACTGCCATAAGTAACTCAAACTCCAAAGTTATTGGCATATGTCCAAGCACGTAGAGACTAGTTAGGGAAGACACAGCCTTCATGTTCTTTCTTCTCAGAAGACAGAGATAGAAAATCCCTTACCCCACTCGGTTGAAATGAGGTGGGATTAGGTGGAGTAACATTAGGGTCTTAGCCACACCCACACCAGTCCAGGCTCTACCCCTTATGCTTACTGAAAAAGTTAATGCTGCTCTTGGATGAAACCAGGACACACGGTAAGTAATGATCAAATAAAAACAAAAAACTCATACTCTATGTCATCAGAGATGTAAGTTGGTAGAAAAATATTTTTTTTTCCGTTATGGAAACCAACATAAGGAATCTTTATAATAGAGATTATTACATTAGATTTGCTTTCACAGAAAGTAAAAGCATGCAAAGACAAGTTAGAAAATTATCTTTGTAGAAGCGTTCAGTATGCACTTAAATATGACATGATTCTCCTAATCCTGTTAACAAACTTGTGCTGAGACTGTGGCCTACAATCAAAGTATAGGGGATTTTGAGATTTGTCTTGCTTTCAGGAAAAAAAAGGTGTTTAAATAGGAAAGGCTCACCTATTCACTGATAGACAAGGAATTGGGCATCTTACACTTCTCACATACTATCTAAACAAAGGTATCAGATCTTACTGTCCTATAAAGGCACTCTAAAAAAACATTTCTTGACAGTATTTATATCTCATCCTTTCGCATACAATTCTTCTTTGCAAAAATGAAGCTATCTTCAAGTACATACTCAGCTAGTTGTTAATTAGAGATATCCCCCAGATTCCTTTGTGCTAAGTTCATAGATTGATAAGGTAATTGTATTAAATTCAAACAAGCTAAAAATCAAAAAAATTACATTCTAATTTGCCAGAGACCTAAGTATAGGTCTACCAGGGACCTCTTTCCTTGTTTTGGCTTTTATCAGTAGCTTTGGATAGTTTTTGCTGCTAATTGTTTGGGATGTTTTTCTTTGTTATCTAGGTATGGGTTCTTTGGGAATAATTCTAGAGTCCCAAGCAAAACGTGGTGCTCTCTCTTTTTTCTGCCATCTCATGCCTTGGCTACCCATGTATATACATTTTAATGAGAGGATGTCTTTCTTGACCCAGCAGATGCCATTACCATTGAGAAACTATGTGAAGTATCATCAAGAGCCAGCAGACATAAATCCCCACTGAGCTCAGGCTGGCTTTGATTCCCAGTATTCCACTGGCTTCCCTTTTACCAACATCCTGTCTGTCAGATTTTTCCATTATATATACACTTTGAAGATGAAATACATGTCTTAGATTTGAATGCAGAGAGATCAAACTGTACAACCAGGATTGCACCCAGTCCACTTGCAAGTGAGGCTGGGACTTCACATAAAACTGTAAGTCATCCTCTTGAAGTTGAGCAGAAATGTCCAGCAAAAGTAATGAGAGTAGACTGCATCAATAGATATTTCCCTAAGAACTGACTTTGAAAAGAAAAGAGGAAGATTGCCTTTCCTCTTTGCTTTCTTTTTAAAAGTTTTCCTGAGAAGAGTGGCAAGAAAGTGTCAGAGAGGGGAACAAGCAAGGACAAAAGTTGCTGCTACAGCTGCTGCAAGGGTATCAGGACCACCAGTTTCAGCTGGAGTGACAGAATGAGATCTGGTAAACAAAGAGGAAAATCCTGGCAGGCAAATCCCCAGCAAGGTTAGGTAGCTTATATCCTCTCTAAGGATTTGTAGGTGTCTAAATATTTTCCTCCTTTTACATCTGAGTTTGCCTGCAAAGCTCTGAATCTTAGGAGGATTTAGCAGTGATTAAGGCAAAGATAACAAGCCTCTAAGCAAAATGCAAACCAAGCAATTTCCAGCTTAAACACCATTGTAATCTTTACCTATTGTTAAATTCTTTATTTAGAGATAAACATGGATTTTTTTGAACAGACCTAAATTGATTTTGATATAGTCTACAAACTTCTTAACTACAGAATAATTTGTGTTCAGGAAGAAGACTTTAAATAAATGGCTGAGAATTTACTGAAGTAGGGTATGAAAGAAATTAATTATATTGGGATATTTGGAATGAAAACAACACACAAAAATATTCTTATTGAAAAAATAATTAGGCGTGTCTTTAACTGAGACAACAGCTGACAGAAATAAAGTTGACTGATGAAGAAATGGTGAAAATATTATTTTACATATTTTACTGTTATGAATTTATAGCACAATAGCTCTTGCTTAATGTATGTGCATCTAATAACCCAAAAGAATTTCTCAACTCTTATATCAAAAACTTCTGTTTCTGATTGATTAATTTATGTGAATACCAAGAAATAAATCTAGACCTTAAAGGTGTAGCAGCAGGAAAAAAATTCTAATAAATACTGTTGATTTTTCTTTTTATGGTTTATAGTACTAAAGAAATGTCTGACATATAAATAATCAATATGGTTGATTGGCAGACAAAGCTCCTTGTAGTATGCCAGAAACATATTTGTTGTCCCTATGGTCTAAGATTGTGCATTTAGATTTCTGATTTAGCAGAAAGAGGCATACATTTCAATGCTGCTTAAATCACAAACCAAACAGACTGTACGTATCAAAAGGCTTATGGGAATGTTGTTTGGCTTGCTTTCTTTGCTTTGCTTTGCTCCCCACAAAACAAAGACTGAGTTGCAATTAAAATACCCATTCCTCATAGTCTTTTTTCAGGAGGTTGTGTAAGAAACAAGGAAAAGTAGAAACATTTTGACATGACAAGGATGGTGCTCAAAGAGAGATGTGATGTGCACATATAAGAAGCCCTAAGTTTCCTCTGTAGGATTATTTTTCAAGGCTGTGAAATCTTTATTTTGGTCTTAAAATCTCACTTAGAAAGAGCTTGAACTCAGTCCTTGCTTCTTAACATGAAAGTTTGTAAGTTTTATACAACTGCAAAACTTGCAAGTGTTCCCTAAATTACCATGTTTCAGAAAAAATTATGATGATGATGATTGAGGTTTTTTTTAGTCTTTAATATTAAATAAATTTTTTAAAAATACTTACTGATTATAATTTTTTAAAAAATCTGCTGGTGGTATAAAGCTTGCAACATTTTCTTTTGCCCTTGAGTTCCTTGACTTAATCTCTGCTGGAACACTCACACTTTGGCATAACAGTGACACCTACTCCAACTCTTCGAGATGGAGCAGTGAGCATCTCACAGAAGGGAAGCCATCTCAGAAAGAGGTTAGCTGCAGTTAATAGTTAATTTGAATTTACTAATTAAATGTCCAATTAGTATTAAAAGATTAACTAACTTCCTTCATCACCATAAAAATTACATGAGAATTGTCAGTTTGTAAAATTCAGCAGGCCGGTAAGGTTTTTGAGATTTCTGCGTTGCAATCATAAAAGGAACAGAAGCTAATAATTTTTGACATAACATACACTTCTGAAGAGTGAATGAAGATTTCAAAATTATGCAAAATATTTTCATAAAGTAAGAAAAAATAATTTTTTACTTTATGCTCATGCTGGAAAGCCCTACAGCAAAAAGTATTGAGCCCTTCTTCAGGAAGGGAAAACACTGTCTAATGGTAATGGTTTAACTGTCCTGTCCCTGTTGTCCTAATCCTGTTGCCTTATCAGCCATAGGTGTGTTTTCAAGTTTTACTGGAGTATAGATAGCAATCTAACTTTTTAGATAACAAAATATTCTGGATATTCCAGTACCAAGTCCTTTGTTTGTTTATGGTTTCACTTATTCTCTGTCTGCAATGCATATGAATCAAATGTGGCTCTTTTGTTTCTTCACACTACTTTATTTTTAAATGCACGGTTTGATACAAATAATGGCAGGAGGAATTGTTAAAAATTTTGATTTGAAATGTCTTCAGGTAAAACTTGAACAAAATTGTAGTAGTTGCATAAAATACTCTTAAGTGATATTTAAAAAAAAACATTCTTTTGCCTTTATTTTGCAGCTTTTTCTTTTCTGTGAAGACTTTTAATAGACTAAAAGTTTTGTAAATTATTCTTTTCTAAAAGCACATGCACATGTACATAGTGAAACTCCATTCCAGACTTACTTTAAAATGGCAATTTTTAAAAAAATGTTTAGAATGTTGCAGAAAATAAACAGATTTTTGTTGGGTTCCTTTCCCCTTCTTTTATCAATTTGGATAAGTTATTTATAATGTTACTGAATCGAGAACTTATATCTATTCTTGGAAGAGCCAGATTGCCCATTAATTAAAAAAACAAAAACAAAATCCCAAACTAAATAACTAAATAATTTTGTATATAAAAATTCATTTTTACATTTCTTCCTTTACTGAAATGACATGATAAGCAATCCAGGTTAACATAAGAATCATACTGAAAACCATGTACTATATATCTATATATAATTATCATTACTTTTAAGTTCAGCTGATGTGTCTACAGCAGATGTTTCCAAATGTGCTTCATTAACTGTACTTCTTTTTATATTTTCATTTTCCTCTCTCCACATGTACAGAGGTGCTGCAAGTCTGAACGTTTGCTTAGTAAGTTAGTAGTATATGAGAAAGTTCTGTGAAGGAATGATATGGTGGCACCAGTTATACGGTACTAAAAATATGAGTATTTCAGCACAAAATGCTGAAATGCCGGTGACAATTCTTGCATAAACCAGTTTGATTCTTTAAAGTAAGCATAGAGCAAAATCAAACTTAAGAATTTTAGCCTGACATTTTGCCTTAAAAATATGAGCTTCATACTATCATACATGTCCAATAATATGCATCCATGTTCATGGCATGTAGAATGCAATTCTGAGAAAGATGTAAGCCATTCTATTGGTCTTGGCTGCTTGTCTGATTAGAATTTCTATGATCTGACCACAATTTACACAGGAAGGTCAAAAATATGTCATCTAGACATGCTGCTGATGCTGGCTGAAGAGAGCAGATTTCATAGTGATAGAGATCTCCAGTACATTACCATGACCTTTTTTTCTGCAAGGAAAACTGAATTCTTAATAACCAAAGTCAGTACATGTTCTTCAGCTAAATTAACTGTTTCAGGTCCTCAGGTGAAAAAAAAAAAAAAGAAAAAAAAGAGTTCAAAGTTCCTCACTGTGAAACAAAATCACGTTAAAGACTGGAATTCTGAAAGAATCACAGAATCACTGAGGTTGGAAAATACCTCTGAGACCATCAAGTCCCCCCATCCTTGACCAACCACCACCTTTTCAAGTAGACCATGGCACTCAGTGCCAAATCCAGTCATTTCTTAAACACTTCCAAGGATGGCAACTCCACCACCTCTCTTGGCAGCCCATTCCAATATTTAGAAGCCATTTCCATGTAAAATTCTTTCTGATGTCCATCCTGAGTATCCCCTTGTGCAGCTTGAGGCTGTCCTCTTGTCCTGTAGCTGGCTGCCAGGGAGAAGAAACCAGCCTTTCAGGGAGATGTAGGGAGAGATAACATCCCTCCAGGATAAACAGCCCCAGCTGCCTCAGCTTCTCCTCATATGATTCACCCTCCAGACCCTTCTCAAGCTTTGTTGCCCTTCTCTGGACATGCTCCAGCACCTCAGTGCTCTTTTTGTAGTGCCCAGAACTAGGTACAGTACTCGAGGTGCAGCATCCTCAGGGCAAATAGTTATTGCAGTTTTAACTGTTCCAACACAGCAGCAGAAATGAGTGTAAATACCACATATTATAGACTCAGCTGTTATTAGGGCTGAGTTCAGAATTGTATTGCAAATTAAATGTTTTCACTTAGTGTTTTTTGAAGCATCCATTCATCAGTCTATTCTCTTTTTCCATCAGAAGAAAGCTAAAATCTACTACTGTGAAAGTGTCCTCAAGAAAATTGTTCTCAAAGGAGTTAGTAGAGTTCACTTTTCTCTTAGAAAAATTATTATGCCCTATTTTTAAAAACCTCAGCACAAAAATGAGTAAGATGATTGAAATTTCAAGGGAATTTTTAAGAAGTAAATTTCACTGTGGATATTCATTTTGTGTTTGGCCAAATTTAAGAGATTTAAATATGTTTCATGTATTTTTATTGAATGAATTTTTAACATGAATAGAGAATATTTGCACTTGGGAATAGGAATTAAAAAAAAAAAAAGTTTCCGAAGCTTCTCTTTTAGACTTCTTCTGAAATTATTTTCTAGGAAAGCAATGAAGCGTGTTTGTATGTTCCTCTAGTGTGCTAAAGCCAATGGCAGCAACAAATACAAATCAAATAGAAGTCCTTGAAAATATGTCCTTTTTCTTTATTGCTCTCCAGAAATTGATTGCTCTACCAGCTATATATGACAAGGTGGGTAACTACAAATGTATTTAGATTTGATTATTTATGGAGTCTATAAAGAGTAGGACAACAGTTGACAGGATTGATCTAGTTTAAAACAAATTCCAACACCAAAATACAGTAAATCAAAGACGGACATAACATTCCATAATTCTTTACAACTGGCACAATTTTACTCAAAAATCTCACACATTTGCAACATGACTTGTGGATTTGTACATATTTTAAATATATATCTAATAACTGTACGCATACAACATTAACTAGATCTGAAACATTTAGCTGTGTCTTTCAGACTCCATATATACTTTTTCTTTGCACATTTTATAATTTTAAGACATTTCTACAGATTGTGCTACAATACTTAATAATGTACATCTACCTGCAAAAAATGTTAAAGGATGAAAGGCTCAGCACTCCTACCACTTATTCTGACAGAAAGAATCTCTGCTCACTGACTTAGGTAAGATTTCAAATAATTTTCATTGACATCTGTTTTACTAAAATCTGTTTCTATTTATAAAAATGTATTATTTGTCTGTGCCAGCAATGCTGTCAGGGCTACAAAGTGCATTTTCCCTCTGAGAAACTTGTAATTACTGGTACATTGATGTAGTTAATTAAAATCATACGTTTAATTTAATATATGTTTTAGTTTTTTTTACTGGGCACAATGTTACAAATGTATGTTAGCTTCTGGGAGAAAAAGACTGGTTTTTTAATCGATCAAATTTTATTCTTCTAATTTACGTTAATTACGAAAACTACTCATACACTTTTAATTTTGGCTTATTATGTGGCCAAACTGTCTAGAGACCAAAAAAGTACATCTTTACTTCTTCTATCTTGCATCATTTGATTTGGTTTTTTAGTTTTTGTAGTGTTTTCAGCACCATCCCATTATGGAAAACAAATGAAAGTTAATAATAGCTATATTGAAAACAAAAAACAATTGTTCTTAGAATATTCTTTGAATAAAAATAAATTACTTGTGAATTTGGGTAAAATATGATTACTATTGCTGTGAAAAAGCTTTTCAGTCTTTCTAAACAGTGCAAGCTTATTTTTTTTAATGCTAAAGAGCTTAAGTGAGCAGAGACAGAACACATTTTGAATTAGAAAAACTTGGAATGTCTGTAGAAGAGAAGATATTGCTGATGTGAAAAAGTCACCTGACATTTTAATAATAAGGCCTTATGACATAGTGCATGTCAAAAATACAATTCATGATCTCAAAGAGAAATTTGCCTTTCTACATATTATCAACTGCATGATTACTTCAAGCAACTAACTTCTATCTAAAAGTAACTATATTAATTTCCATTAATATAATAATATAACACAGCGTAATTTCTTCCCAAGGAAAAGTAATATTAAATGTCCAACCATTTGTACAAATATAAATATTTTTATCCTTCTGGGTATATTTAGCATTGGAATAACACAAATTCGAAACAATTCTGTATTTTCAGAGTCCAACATATTTCTACAGTCAGTAAGAGCTTTGTGCTAGCATAGAAGTGAATTTATATTTTATTGATACGATTTCAGTTGCAAAAATGGAATAACTTGCAGTGTGGAGTGAAAATTAATTTGCACCTCAACAGATGTAAGTGAAGACAAAATTACCCATATGCCAAGTAAGAAATTGCTTTAAAACAGATCTTTAAAGCTGAATGAAAAGTGTTAGCTGTCCTTAAAACCAAATTTACACTTTACTTTCATGGGGGAGTAAAGGCAAGGAGGTTATTCAGCCTGTATTTTAAGGGCCCCTACACAAATCTTCATCATCCTACCAGAAGTCTTGCCATTCATGCAATAAACATAGTTCATAATAAGAGTTTATTTCCATGTGCATCTATGCACCATGTACATACAGGTGCTATTTCCTTTTATTTAGAGAAAGCTCCTTTACTACTAATTGTCCTTAACTTTGATCATTCTGCCATATTTTTTGATGTGTATCAGTCATTCAAAGGAATCTTATAAGAATAATAAAACTGTGTTTTCTGAAAGGTTCTTTATGGCCATGAAATTACTATAACAAAAGCTTCAATCAAGTTGCTATATGTTCATCTCCACGCTCTATGTCTACTCAGAAACTCAGAAACACTATAACTCAAAGGCAAAAAACTAAGCATAACTTTTAAGCATTTAGGTAAATTTATATCAATGATCTGTGAGGTATTTCCATTACCTTGAAAATGATGATGGAAGCAGCTAACTTTGGTACATCTCTTTTTTTCCCTCAAGACAGACAGAACTGATGCCAAGTGTATCTATGTCTTCTTAGTTACTGGGAGTACGGCATAAATTTAAACTTGTGAACAGGTACTGCTTTAATTAATAAGTTACCCTACCTCTTTTAGTTACCTCTTAAACTGTAGCAGTTATACCTTTTTTCTTACTTTAAAAAATCTCATTTGCATGTTCAAACTACCTATCCTCTTTGTAATTAATTTGTTAGTTTGTGAATTGAGAGTATTCATCCTTACTAAATTGCATAACCAGTTTGCTCCAGTTGGCATCCTAATATTTTCTGGGTCCAGCCTGAAGAATCAGAAACTCCAAACTGGCACAATTTCCCGGATCCATGTAGAAGATCCAATTTCTCAGTAGCATAGGGACAACCATAACCACTTTCAGTCTGGACTGCCCTAAAGCTGTGGACATGGGCATCCTGGGCTCCCCAACACTTTGACACAAAAGCTAGAAGAGCATCAGTCAGCTTCATGCCACAGCCTTGCCTCCACTCTGATGTATAGAGTGTCAAAACAGAGAAGTATCCATTTTGTAAGAAAATTTCAGACCTCAGAAAGACCTGGGAGACTTATAAAAGGGCAGCAAGTTGGCAAATTTCTCCAGTGACCGATCCTCACAAAGACAAAGCCAGACACAGAGCCTGCGGGTAAATCAGAATGTCTGCAACAGACAGAAACTCTTCCCCTACTTCTGGAGACCTGATGTTTCATGTACACATTAGAAACAGTGAATGCCAAGTGCTTTACTAGTCCCAGTAGTGATATTCAGAATGAATGGGCAATACAAGTAAGAAAAAATACCATGATTTGAGCTAAGTACATTGTTTGATGGCCACATGGATGCATTCATTTTATACTTCTTCTAATGGTGTTTAACTCTGCTCTTTATTTTTCTATTTAAAAAAAGTTTAAATGAAGGGAGTAAAGGTTTATTTGCCCAGATGGTTAGACTTTGAACCAGGCAGATGGAGGACAGAAAATCCTGACTGGATTTCTGACAGATTTCTGGAGTCCACTGGCTTGGGAAAATTGTGCCAGACAGGCTGTGCTCCCTCGTCATGTTTCTTCAGGGCAAGCAGCCACCATGCCTTTCCTAAGTTCAATCCAAACTTCAAAGATTTCAGGATTCCCCATACTAACCAAAATTTAGTTGTCACCTTCAGAGCCTGAATCTCTACAGGAAGCTGAGGACTTGGGATGAGTTCCCAAGGATCTTGACTTTTAGGTGATTGTCTTATGAAAAACTTGAGTGCTTTGTATGTTCCAGTCATCTTCCTAGTGATGTCCCTGATATTGTCACTGAGCATCTACAAGGACCTTGTGAGTATGCTTTGCTTCTGAAAAATACACTATTTGTACCTTGAATCTCAGTCTTAATGTATCCTATTTAGCTGTGCTACTTAGTGGTGCATTTCAGCCATGCCTTTGACTCAGTGATCATAAATCCTCATTGTTAGATGAAAACATATTTGTCTGTGTAAAAACAGTAGGGAAGAGGTATTCTATAGCAGCTGCTGCACTTCTATCAGTAAAATGACATCCCTTCTCCAAAGAAAGAGCTATTATTCCTACGAGGCCTAGAACTATCAACTGTTTGTTTGGGTTTTTTTAAGAGCACATATATACACCTGATGAATATATTCATACAAACATATGTGTAAAGGGAGGCTATATATCTAGTGGGAGAGGCAGAGGGAGGGTGGGAGAAAATATGCCACAAGAGGATTAGTGTATATGTTAAAAATTACACAAGATATTTTTGTCAAGCTACACTAGCAGAGTTTACATTAAGGGATTAATAAATTAAACCAAACAGCACTACTAGAGAAAATGTTTGGAAAAGAGACTGAGGCAGAAAAATGTGATATATTTGGGATGTTTCTTTTGAGTGTTGAGGAGTTATTTTTAGAAAACAACTGAGGATATTTAAAGTGTAATCCGCCATTGGATAGGAATAGGCTAAGCCAGTTACAGAAAGGTAAAGTTTGACATCTGTTTTCCCTGCAAATAAAGTCCAGTTGCTGCAGCTATTTGAAATGTGTCTGACAGTGCTCAGAGGCAAGGGTTGGGAGGCTCATTGTGGAGAGCCCTTCTCATCCAGAGCACTGGAGAACTAAGGAGCATGACAAGATGCCTCAAACATTTTGTTTGCTGTCAGGCAAAATTGCTCCATGCAGATAGTTTTGACAGCACCATTCACCTCTGCACTCTTGACACGAGAAGGGCACTCCCAGGGCTCACCATGGCTCAGCCAGGACAGAGCCTGGCAGCCAGAGCCCATCCCACCACCCCAGCTGGGACAGGGCAGTGGGGCACCTGGGCAGCCCCAGGCACTGGGCACCTCCCTTGGAAGGCTCTGAGGGCTGGCACAGAGCCCTAGGACATGGATAGGGTGTGGAGAGCCACAGCAACAGGCAGGGACACGCAGGGCAGGCAGGGCCTCAGTGCCATGGCAGTAAGGAGTTTAAAGAATTTATCTTTATGCTGACAGCTGGGGAACTGTTGATGAAAGGTGGTTTAATGTTTTATTCATCAGTTTTATTTTTCCTACTTTCATGTGTTAGTGGTAAACAGTAGATGTTAACCCTCTTACCACTGACACATTTTTTTTTCAGTAGACAGTTGTATAGGTCTACAAAGCCCTAGATGAGCCTAAGAAAACTGTAAAGGTGCTTCAGCAAATGTCACTGTTTTCCTGCAGATTCTGACATGGACAGTGAGGGTTTCCTACATAATCTGCTTCTGCTTCCTTTACTGTCAGAGCAGAAAGGAGGGAGAACAATTCCAAACCACTCTCAGGAAGAAGATATTTTCCTGACACTAAAAGTATTATCCATTATCAGTTATGAATTAGTTTTTGTGAATTACATTCATCAGCATGTTACAAATAGCAGCACTAACTTCTATCCAAAAACCTGCTAATCATCCTGGGGAAGAAAATTCTATCCATGCATTGCTAAATTGAGACATAATGTTTATTGATAGGCCAAATATCTTCTAATGTAGTACAAGCAATTTTAAAGAAGAAAAAATCTAAAAAACTAAAATTGGTAATTTGAGAGTAATTGTTGGGAGATAATTAAGTTGGTAATTATAAAATCATAGAGAAGATGTAAAACTGTGAATTCTTAATGTAGTTTAGTAGTAACATCACTTTTAGATGGATTCCTGTTGTTTTAAAAGGGTGAGGATTAAAGTTTTAACCACATTTCTACAGAACTTATGGGGTGACCGTCCATCCCAAAGTGGCCAACCAGTACTGTGGGATGAAAGAGATGTTTCAGATACCAAAAAACTGGCACAGTAGGAAAAATGAAGTCTTGATAAGGACAAAATAATTATTTTTTTTAATAAAAGGAAGAAAGGACAAAAAATATGATGGTATAAAGAGGAACTGCTACAAAGCATTTGATGAAATACAAGCAGCACTTAACAGCAGAAAGGCAAAGAGAAAAAGGTAATGAGAAAATAAAATATATTTTATGTTGTCTTTCTCTCCCATATATTAACTCTAAATTGCTTACAACTAGTTTGGTTTTGATTCCTGAGAAAACTTAGTTTTTTTGAAACTCTGACACCTGGGATGAAAATTTTCTTCAGAAAGTTACTTGGAACAGGAAATACGCATTTGAATCATTATATATTATTATTTCCAGTTGAACAATACCATATCACTTACAATTTAGATAGCAAATTATTAAAAATTATATTTCAGTAGACTTTTAAAAACCTTGGTTTTAACTTATTTGTTTTAGCTTCTACCACCAATCAAACCAAAATACTTATCCATTTTCTTTTTGAAATATGAAATAAATGTATTTATGCCCATAAAATGTTTTATTTTCCTCAATCAGTGTTTTCTAATGGAAAAGAAGTTTTGTAGAAATATATCTGAGCAGAAGGCATGGTGCATGAGAGATGAGAAGTAGACCCATTCTTGATTTCATTTTTGCACTCAAAGGGTAAACTTGTCATTGTCCATAGAGACAGCCATAGGGCTATCCTTGATATTCACCTTAGATAGGAGTGAAAAAAATTATATAAACTGATATTACATGTTATTTTAAAGGTCATGTTACACTTGTGGTCTTCAAGCCAAGATCTCTGAATCCTCAGTGGATACTGAAAATAATTTGAAGTTTCTTAAACAAATAACTAAGAAGAATATATCTGCAGTTAATAGACTTACGTTTATTTTATAAACTCACCAGCCTCAAGTATTTTTTAGGCATTCACAAATTTAAAGCAGCCAAAACCCAATATCTATGTTATGTCACAGGCAGGCATGGAGATGTCTTTCATTGAGAATCATGGGATAGCAGCAAATACATAGACCACACTATATATGATATTATCCCAGTGAGGAGTATTTTTCCTTAGTGGTTTCATACATTATGGTAAAAGATTCTCACAATCAAGGTCCCCTATACATAAGCAAGTTTAGCGAATTAGTTCCATGTACTTAAACACTGTGATCAATATAAAATAAAATGGAAAAAAAAAAAGCAAAAAAGCATGTTTCAAATTCCAAAAATATAAGGCAAAAATATGAGACATTCCTGATACAATTAAATACCAAAATACACTGTTGGTAGCTACACTAAAGTTGTTCTTGCTGAATGGAAGTTTTTGCCTTTATACAGCTCAGAATATTCTGGGTTACAATAGAAATGGAGGAAAATACAAGATATAAATAACAGATGCAATAAAACTCAAGATTGCCACCAGCAAGAAAACAATA
Organism: Toxostoma redivivum; assembly: GCA_013397375.1. Taxonomy (NCBI): domain Eukaryota; kingdom Metazoa; phylum Chordata; class Aves; order Passeriformes; family Mimidae; genus Toxostoma; species Toxostoma redivivum. Next base: position 26,739 of record VXBI01013599.1, on the reverse strand, counting down.
TATTCCTTTGTACATCTCCATTAAGGCAGCCAAAGTGCTAAGAATGATACTGTTTGTGGAGTTATGTCCTGACTCAGATGAAAATTTTTCTTATATGGAGCTACCTGAGTGCTAACTTTAAAAGGGTTACTCACATGAATCAGCAGAGTATGATTGGTCCACAGCACAGCTGGAAGATAATTCATCCCTCAGCAAACAAGTCCTGACAACTTCAGCTTCTTACTGGAAAGTTCTCTCTTCTGTCTGTCTTTTATCTTCTTGTCTGGCCTGCAGGAACAAGTGATTTTTAATCTGAGGGAGGCAGGGGCAGGCTAAGACACTCAGCATTCCTGTGCAGCATTTATAGGCTTATAATCTAGAATTCATTTAATCTATATTTCATTTTCTAAAGGTGTTAGACCAGTGTTTAGATTAAAAGCATATTGTGAACTACTACTTACTAACTCTGTATAGGCAGTGATATAGGAGCTTTTTGGCCTGTGCCTATCCTAAAATCATATATCCTTCATTACATGGCAATTCTGGGAAGAGATTGTCCTAAATTCACACAGAACAGATTGAAGGGCTTTCTAAGTCTAGACTAAACCTAAGCAGTCATCAAAAGTTTTGATAAGCCAAATCATTGAATCTTGTCTCATCTACTCCTTGCTCTATATTAGATCAGGTCTTGGCAAGTGTCCTGGATCAACAACAAATTCCCATATGGATTTCTGATTCTGCTTTCTGAAATTTAGCAGCTTGAACTGGAAATCAGATGACTTTTACTGAATCTGGTCATATTTCTTCCTTCTATCAGTATTCTACCCATCTTTTCCTTGTGCTGTGCCCACACCACCTGCTAATCCATCTGGTCTGTTCCTGTGTCTGTTGCCTATATCCAAAGCTTTACTTGCCTAGCATTCAAAAACTCTTTATCTGTGACTGCTGCCTTTAACCTGCCAATCCTGCAAACTCCTAACTTGCTCTTCTCCTCATCATAGTTCTTCTCTATTTAAGATGGGTCAGTAAGGCTGAGTTAGCTAATATTCTGATATTCAAATGGCTCACCCATGTTATTCCCCGTGTGAGGCTAAGACCAAAAACACAGCAAAGATTTTCCACATTCTTCTGCTGAACCCTATGAGACACCTATATGCTCCCTTACTGCCTATCTCTTTCCTTTTAAGAAAAGAAAAATAGTTTGCACACCTCATTTTTTTCCTGCCTAAAACTGCAGGTACTCTGTCAGTCTCTTCATGCTAGATTCTCTGTAAACTCAATACCCTTCCTCTGTCCTCGACCACAATATTCCCTTTCACCCATCCTTATTCATTCCTCCAATAGATTTCCACTCCTCATACTATGCATTTGACAGGAACCATAGTTCCCTAATATGTCCATATATTTTCCACACATTGCACTGTACCCTTTTTCTTGTTGTCTCACTTATAGCAAGATTCCCTAGATTTTCCACTTTCTTTTATTCTGGTCCCAAAACAGCATCATAGAATTAGGATGGTTGAGGTTTGAAGGGTCCTTCTGAGACCACCTATTTTGTCCCTTTACCTGGTCCCACTGCCCAAGAGGGATCTGCTGAAGCAGGCTGCCTTCTTGTACTAGGGAGCCCAGAACTGGACCCAGCACTCCAGACACGGCCTCACCGAGCTGAGCAGACTGTAAGGTCATCTCCCTCAGCCTGCTGGCAGTGGTTTTCCTACTACAGCACAGGGTGTTGGTGGCAATCACCACAAGCACACATTGCTGGCTCAAGTTCAGCTTGACCACCAGGACTCAGGTCTTTTTATGCAAAGCTGCTTGTCAGCTAGCCAGTCCTCAGCATCTACCGGTCCATGGAGTACTCTCCCCACATCAGAGTCTCATTTCATCTCATTTTATGTCTCTGTATCTCATCTTGTCTTCCAGTGTTATAAGAAAACATTAAAATGTTTTGCAAGAGTGTAAACTAGAAGTGGAGACAAGTAGATACAGGTATGCTGGAAACTATCATTGCTAGATCTGGAATTCATTGGGCATTATATTAGCTGAGCTAAGACAAAAGGGTCTCTCAATCCCCTCCTGTTTTTCCAGTTCTTTCAGGCTATGCACTGATGTCACTATTTGCCTGCAGTGTTGCAATCTCTCAGAAGTTATAGTTGAAACTACTAACTTGAAAATATGATAGAATTGCCAAGACAGATGACAAGGTAGTTGGAGGTCTTGTGCCACAGACTGTCCTTAATGTGAGATGCCTTTCTGACACAGTAATTCTTCTAATACTTTCATTCTGACATTGTTACTGCACAGCTATTTGGGACCTGGCAATAACAGTATTATTTTCTTGGCAAGTGGTCAAAAGAACAATTCAGAACAATTTCTTAGGAATCATGTGTAGAGATGAGACAGAGGTCATTGAACTACAAAGTCACCATCTTGCTTCTAAATACATTTGCATGTTTCCATTATCCAAACTAATCTTCTGAAAAGTAGTCTGTAATTTCTTAACTTGACTTTGTTCCATTTACCAGTACTAAACATGATACCAGCTATCAGATATCTATGCTGAAAACATAAACAAAGCCACAAAAAGAACCATATGTTCCTCATTTTCTAGCTGTTATCTCAACATTTGCAGCTTTTGCAGGGCTGAACTCCAAGCGTGGGAACATTGTCTCCCTTCATTCCAATGGATTTCATATGTACCTTGACAATAGTTTGCTTTCACGTCTAGTTTCTCCTTATGGACTATTCTTTTATGTGTTTCCAGCTATTAAGCACCAAATATAAGCAGAAAGCTGAAAAATTTTTGAGCATCAAGAGTGAAACTAGTCACAGGCAGAACAAATGTGTGTATGTTTTGTGAGCGTGTCTACATGTTTGTGTGCACATGTGTGTTCTCCTAAAATGCTGGAAGTAATAATGAGTTTGATTTGGACTGAGTTAATTTTTTTAGTAACTCAAGAGATTATGCCACTTGTTCTGTATTTTCATTGCTAGCCTTCCATTTTCTGTTTTTCTTTCTCCATGAGCAGGTAGAGAAAGTGTTCCAGTTCAGCAGTGGTAGGTGCTATACCATGGATAACTAAGATGACAACCCTGTATACTCCTAAAAGGTTTTTGAGGGTTATGTTATACAGTAGCAAATAAAAGTGCCAGCAGTTTTCAAGGGTATATGTTAAAGACCATGTAAATATGTCATGTAACCTCTTACATTTCTCACCCTATTTAGCTTGGATCCTCATTCAACACTGTAAAGGGATCTATATGTACAGATACTCATGTTAAACTACTGAGAGCCACTCTTTCCCCAGAAACAGATCATTCTGCGTGAGTAGAGATTCAGCATCCATCGTTTAGATCCACAAGGAGACCAGTCTGTCTGTTTCCAGTGTGTACCACAATATAACTCACATTTCCTGCCTGATGTTTTGTATCTCAGCTGGTACTTGGTAGCTGCAAGGGTCATAAGTTGAGCTGCAAAAATATGATTCCAGATAATATTCCTCCAACAGCTCTTTCTTCTCCAGCAGCTTTTCTTTTTGGAAAAAACACAAAAGGGAACCCAACTAATATTTGAAAACTGTGGTAGATACCCATATATATCAAAATATTAAGTTTCTATGCAGACTGTACTGGATTAAAAGCACTGTTAATACAAGAACTTCCGGTTTGTGCTAAAATATAAGAAAAAGGAGAATCTCGAAACACAGGCACAAACTTGCTGTCAAAAATTAAATTCCAAGTGCAGTTAGAAAGGCTGTGGATTTGGTCAGTCGGTCTTTTGAGAACTGGCTTGAAGTGTAAAAACCAATAAAGGTCAGGAACCAGAGAGAAGGAGCACAAAAGGCCACATGCATACATGAAAGCAGTGAACAGGAAAATAATGAGACACAACCCTGGAAAGAGGTTAAGGAGAAAGCCTTTAGATCAGGATCTGAAATACCATCAGGGATGAGGGTAAGAAAAATGTCATCAGCTGTGGTCGTCTCTTGTATTTAGGGAAGCGGGACTTATTCTTTGTTAATATGCTGAGTAACTTTAAGACTCCTGGCTCTGCTATCTAGGTGGGTACCTCCTGGAAACTAATTATATGCTTGTGTTAAAGAAACTATAGAGCCACAATTAAATTTAGGATACAGATCAGGTGATACTAATTTCAGTGTAGCTTAAAACAAGGAAGTAAAACCAAGGGCAAAACAAAATATTTTTTCTTATCTAAGAAAACACAGCTGTGTTTGATCTTCAGAATTGCAGTCATTAAAATATAAAAGGTTGATGTGATATCATACGCAAATTATTTAGCAAAAGTAGTGTTGAGTGTGGAATTTTTTTTATTATTATGGTAGATTAACACTTGCTGTATTTGTTTAAGTTTTTTGAAAGTGACTGAGAGAGGTTAAACATTTAGATGGAAGACCTTTCGTCTTCTCACAAAAGCTTATTACACCATAATTACGTCTTAGAGGTCTGGGTGACTGATTCATGAAACGTTTTCTCAAAAGCAACAAAGCTATTTCCTGATGACATGTGACAGACACACATGCCCTTTTTCTAAATATTTGGGGCACCAATGAGTTTGCTGCTGGTGGAGTCATATACCACTGAACTAATTAAATGAAAACTGTAATATCACAATGTTATATTTTAGATTAAAAGCCACATGCTTTATTAATACTCTTCCTATTAAACTGAAAATGCACAAAAATTTCAGTAAGTATATAACTCTTTGTGTTTCAAAATATGTTTTTTTTTATTTCATAGTATTTGTATCTTCTTACTTTACTTCTCCAAAGCAGAATAAGTCTGCTCTTCTGTTCTTGCATGAGAATACAGTTCCATTACTGAAAAAGGTAAAAGTTTACTTCCCTCCATTTATCCTAAATAAGCTCCTGTTAAAGTGATTCTTAAATAAGCTATTTATTTTATAGCTCTACGAAAAGGACACTTGTGCCTCAATTAAAATACTATACAAGGAACTGCCAGCCTTGCTTCAGTTGGAAGTCGGACTGTTTTATTGAGTCTGACAGTTAACCTAAATCTTCATTGACAGGTGATAAATTTCTTTTAAGTTCACAAAAAAACAATGCAATAGAAACCAAACTTCTAGGCTGTGATTAATTTTCAATCTCTTAATGAGGATGCAGCTTATGATTTGAATACAACTGGCTGCTTAGAGAATCTTAGAAGTTATGTAATGTTTCTTTACCTTGATCATAATGGACCCAACTATGACATTACATGTGGATACTCAGAAATAATTCCTTCTGACTACTCTCTTCTGAAAGAGGAAGAAAGGGAAAAGAAACTGTGGGACACTGAGCACAGGAGAGGGAAAGAGAAGCACCTGCAGACAATACTAATAGATTGACAATGTTTACACCCCATGTTGTATAATCCAAATGCAAAGGGTGAGAAATTAAGACAGACAATATGCCACTTTGGAGACTTCATTGAATATATGAGAAATTGTGTCGATCTGAATTAAGTATCTTAGCATATCACCTAATGTCTTTAGAAGCAAAATGAGGATTGACATTCCTGTCTGAAGCTAGCTAATTAGTCAGTTAACCTTGTAAATCACAGTTTCTTTTGTGACCTGGAGCAGACAGTTCTTAAATTAACAGAATTAGGGATATCTCCACAAGGTATAATAGTTTTGATTTTAGAGGAACAAATGTAAAACTTGAAATCCAGTTCAGTCTATTTAAACTCACAAATCCAGACCACATTCATATACCATAAACTTCCTTTACTGATTTCATTATTCCTGTGAAAAAAAACAACAGAGCACCTCAAAAACCTGAAAATAAGATATGTGCCCTTGTAGTGGGTTGATTTTGTCTGGCTGCCAGACTCCCACTTAGTCTTTCACTCCTCCTTCTCATCAGGACAGGGGGATAAAATAAGATGGGAAAACTTGTGGGTTAAGATGCAGCAAAAGCTGCATGTGGATGAAAAGCACAGAAAGGAATGAATTCAGTATTTCCCATCAGCAGGCAGATGTCCAGACACTTCTTGGAAAGCGGGTCCTCAGCACTCACAGTGGTTGTTTGGGAAGACAAATGACTGAGGTATGAATGCCCCCACCTCCTTCTAGTTTCTCCCATCTCTAGCTGATGAGTATGGAGTCATATGATGCTGGATATCCCTTGGTTCAGATGGGTCAGCTATCCCAGCTCTCCCTCGTCCAA
>VXBI01013599.1:0-20491 GCA_013397375.1 Toxostoma redivivum | reverse complement strand
GGGAAAGGAGAGGTTTGGAGAGATAGCTTTGATGTTGTGGAAACACTGCTCAGCACAGGTAAATCACTGTTTTCTTTTTCTCTTATTTTCTTTCTTTCTTTCTTTCTTTCTTTCTTTCTTTCTTTCTTTCTTTCTTTCTTTCTTTCTTTCTTTCTTTCTTNCTCTCTCTCTTTCTCTCTTTCTCTCTCTCTTTCTCTCTTCCTCTCTCTCTTCCTCTCTTTCTCTCTTTCTTTCTCTCTTCCTCTCTTTCTCTCTCTCTTTCTCTCTTCCTCTCTTTCTCTCTTTCTTTCTTTCCTTCTTTCTTTCCCTATGATATTCCCTTCAGGGTCATTTTTTTCAGTTCTTCAGACAAAGTAGTTATATATTGTCATTTTAGTGCTTTTCCTGAGCTTCAGTAGGTCTGAATAAAATCAATTAGATTGGAAATATCAGCCTCAGTGGTGTCTGGATATGGTCTTTTCATCCTCACTGTCAAGTCTAATATTTTTTTTTAATTGCAAATCAGACTTTTATTTTAATTAGAAATTCTACAGGATTGTAAAGTATGAGCATAAATATTGAAAAGAATTCTATACTAGGAGATGGTATTGTATTTTGCAAGGCCATCTATGGTTTAAAACAATATTATTGATATATAAAGAAGTATTCTCTTTTCCATGACTAGGCTCCAAAATTTGCCATTTTCCACCAAGAAATACTGAAGCATTGGAACATGTCAACACATGAAACTTCTGTAGCAATATCAAAGTACTCTGAACTCTCCAAACTTAAATATTATTTAAATCATATTTAAAGTCAATGAGTGTTGAAGTATACTCTGGCTATAATTTGATTAATCAAAACTATGATACATATTTCCTGCTTCACCAGTACACCAGAAGTTGCTATGTATATTTACAATATCCTGGAAATCATGTGGGGACAAGACAGTTTGAAGACATGGGACACTTTTTAATCATAGCTGGGGCTTTGTTGTATCCTCATTAAATATGTGTGTGATCTTACATACAAAGAGATGAAAGTATTCACTACCTTTGTATCAAAGGAAAGAATTAAAAATAACCAAGAGCAAGACAACACTTCAGCAGATGAAGTGCTGAGAAGACCTAAATCCATCCACTATTTGCAAACACAAACGGGAAAAGTAAAACTCACTGAAAATAACAGGTTCGTCAGAATAAATACTTTCTTCCAGGGAATGTTGACTGACAAATTTCTAAGTTACATATGGAAAAATAATAAATATCTGGGTCTAGTGACAATCTCTTTTTTCTTATATCAATGAAAGAATGACAATGACACATCACCAAAGACATTACCATTAGCAAGTTTCATAAGCAATGACACATTGCCTTTCTTGGGGTTTACCCAATGTTGTATAATGTTTTGCTTTATAAACACTCACAGGGAGGGCCAATGGAACCAATAGGCTGTTGAAGAAACACTGGGTTCAGTTACATTACAAAGATTTCTTCTTCATACTGAGCAGGTGACTACAGCTACAAATTTACAAATCGATGAAAATGTGAAAGAACCTAACCTGCCCTCTCCACGTAGAATCTATATTTTACTGATGTGCACTTTATCATTTTCACAGTCCTGGAAGTTGATAATGTATTAAGATTTCCCTCTTATATCTATGGAACTTGGGTCACAAATGACTTTTGACACAATCTGCCAACCATAACGAAAACTTGAATTTATATCTTCTATGTAATCTCTAAGTATTAATTGTAACCACACAAAAATCTACTATTGTGAAGTTAGCATTTTTGGAGTAGAACACCTACCTCTCATTCAACAGCACTATATTCCCAGAACTGAATATTTCACAATTAGCAAAGCAGGAATAAAACACTTCAGAGTTTTTTATGTGCCTTCCAATATAAATATTTTTCATACAGCAGTTGGGATAGAATAAAATTACATATGACAATAGAACATTTAAGGAACACATTTGTGGAAATGTTCATTTCCAAGTATCTTGAAGAGTATTAATTATGCAACATCACAGTCAAACAATTCTATGGAAAATGAGGTGTAAAAACACTGTGGTAAGTTCTCAGTAATCAAGGAACCATGTAAAACTTCTTATTATTTTGACCACACAAAACATGAAAAATTGTATTCTACAGAAGTATTTTAATAAATCTGAGATAACCAATTTCTGTCAGAAAGGCTTCTGAAGGTCGCATCTTAAAAGCAGATGAAAATAAATTTAGGCCATCTTTTCTGCCCTTTCTAAAAATCTCACCTCCTTTTTTTTCACACTCTCCAATTCCTTCTGTCCACCACTCTTCATGGCTGGTGCTAGTGGTGAATTTCATCAGAGGAAAAGAAAAGGACTCAGATTGGCTTTCCACATACCTTCAGAATTTTAAAAATGAGACAACAGCAGTGCTGTGAGGATATCATTAGATTAATGTCTTCAAAGAACAAATTGGTGACACTTGTTTCTGCTTCCTACTTTTGCCAGCCAGCAGTGCTGTCCAAGCAGACAGATGACCAAAGAAAGAAACAAACAAAAAAAACCCATTTGATAGTAATGACCAAATCAATGTTGATCTCAGTTTCTTCTTACTTCTTCATTCTTTGGCACTGTACTTTTCTTCATAAACTCTGTCCATTTGATAACCAGTGACATTTTCATTTTCCAAACACAGGAACATGACCTAGAATAAAAAGAGTTTTAGAAGTTTTCATTGCTGTCTCAAAGTTACATCCAGGACTGAAATGCAGAATATTTAACATATTTACATTCTTTTAAAACACAAGCCTACCGGCTACATTACTAAGAATAGAGCAAAAGCGGTCCTCTCCAAAACCCATTTAATTTTTTTTGAATAATGGAGGAGGGAGATTTTCAGTTGACTAAGAGGGGTGAGATCTGGCAAACTAGAGAGAAAGGAGTACCACTACCTAAATTATATAATAAGAAAAATAAATCTATATGTTGTTAAACCACTAAAGCCGAATCAAACTTGAAACACATTTTTGTGTTTCACATATTCAATACTGAAGGCATAATCTGAAATTGAACGGTAGATATCCAGTAAAGAATCAAAGCTGTCCAAGCAGCAAAATAGCTCAAGGAACAAAAATTATTTTTTCTTACTGCTTCCTATTAGCAAACTCATTCAAATGCAGATACTAAAACTAACGGCTACACAGAGGATTCCACTCTGGAATAAGGGAAATTTAATTTTTTAATAAAATATCCCATCTTTTCCTTTTAGCCCTAATAGACTAATCCTGCTCAAAGCTGCAGTCATTTACCTTATGATGAATGAGTTACTGGCCTTTGTGTAACTCATATTGATGGGAATGAACACACAGAGGCCATCACCACAGCTGGTCTTAATTAGCAGATTAATGATAATATAAAAAAAGAGGAAGCAATGTGAAGAATTTGCATTGCTGTGGTATCTTGTATAAATGTAGATAGACAAGTGGCTACTTTTTTATTACCCAGATAAGACGAATAATTTAAGAAATTGAAAGAATAATAATCCTGCCATATAAGATACATTGTGTACGTTCAAATGTTATCTAAAATAAAATCTTGTCACTCAGGAGCTATCTTCATAAATCATTGACAGATGATAGTAAATGTCCTCAGCAATCAACATCTGAAGTGATTAATTTCTTCAACCTTGACTTATAAGGCTACTTGCTGTAATTATGCTGAATAAATGACTTTGTTAAGCCTGAAACACCGGCATGTATGTCATAGGTAGATCCCAGTTGTCCCCCTCATTGCACCAATTTGGAGTCAGTGAAAATTCTGTGAGAAAAAATGTAAATCAGGGAAGACCTCTTAGAGATTATGAAGCTGGCACAACAATTAGTTTGTGTACAACTCTTCCCAGAACTCCCTAATGCAATCTGAAGACACTGGGGATTCAACTGCTCATTTTTACCTTTCTTCTTTTCCACTAATTTCTTTTAAAAAAAATCTAAGCAATTTTCTTTCCCAACTAGTCTGTGTTGAATTTTCAAAGACTTCCTGAAATTCAAAAGTATCTTTTTCTGGAAAGATTTCTCAACAACTTTCATACCCCTTCACTCTCATACACAAATGCACATATATATCTATTATATGCAGTAGTGGCCCAGCTTAACTCATGGCCAGAGTCCTAACAGCTGACAAGAGGTTGGATTTCCAATGGCAGACTCCCTACAGCAGTCTTCATTATATTGTTCTGAATTAGGTCACCTCAGTCAGGATCTATCCCCTTCACCCAGCTCCCAAACTGGTTTATAGTACGAGTACTTAACCTCCCCATCTCTCAGTTCTCATATTTAGATTAGCCATGCATCTTTTTTGTTTGGGTCATTCAAATTTAGACTGCAAAGTATTAAGGCAAAAATACAGCACATTCAGCATAACTAGACCTTAGTGTCAGCTAAAGCCTCCAGGTGCTTCTGCAGAAAGATAAAAGAAAAAAAAAATTAACATCAGTATGAGTGGATTCTCTCAGGATAGTATGCAGCAAGTTCTAAAAGTTTAATAATCTTCATATTTTCACTAGAAGACAATGATATGTCTTTTGTGCTGGATGTTAAACTTCAAATAAGATGAGAAACAACAGGACAAAGGTAAGAGGTAAAGGACTAGGTTTTAGATGTAACCTGCTGACTGCCAGCATTTTAAGCCATTCCTTCCATTATTTCGAAACTCATTAGTGATTATCCTGACTTATGCAGCTGTCATTAATATTTGTTTCCCGCAGTGTTTTCTGCTTGGTTCACTGTTGGCCCCTATCTTCCATATTCTGTAATCAAGTTAAGCAGTTTGTCTGAGGTGATGTGAAGGCTCCAGCTTGTTTTCAATGTGGAACATGCCTTTATAGCTGATTCATTGTTGAGAGAGAGGTGCTGGTTGGAGTAATAAAGAAGTATGAGGATTTTAATTGCTGAAAAATTATTACTAGCATAGCAAAACTTAACTCTGTGAAGGATTTTGGAGAAACATTAAAAATCTATGTGCAAAAGTAGCCAATATGAAGTGTGTTACACTCTACAAAGTTATTTTCATACTAAAATAATTAAAGGGCACTTTTGGGTATGGATGAAAACTGTACTTTATAAACAAAATAAATTGCCGCTTTCTTTAATTGCTGAACTAAAAAAAAACATAACAAACAAAAGCCCTTACACTTGATTGAATACATTGTCATTTTATATAACTTAGAATTATTGAAGTAATAAACTTGAAATGGGGAATTAGGTAATCTTTATTGCACTTTTACTGTCTTGTTCACAAGAGGTTTTTTAGACATACATTATAAAAATAAAATGCAGTTAATAACTGCTAGATTTTTGTTACCCTTGTTAATTTTGGTAATTAAAATTTATGTCTTGAAATGTAAAATAATACCTTTGCAACACAGGAAGAATTTCTGCATAAACTGTGATGAATCACATTTATATCAGGTAGCTGTTTTCCAGAAGAAAATTTTGGGATTACAGAAGAAAACACTTATGCTGCGCTATATGCTTCACACAAAGTAAAAGAAGGACTTGACTTTTCTGTGGTTGTAACCACATATAATCCACTCAGATGCCAAATTTAGACTTAGAGATCCACAATTAAACATTATTGCCAATTAAGTGCAAATAACAAATTCTGTCTATCAAAAATCAGAATGAGATCGATGTCCAGACCCTCTTCTATGATTCTCAAAGGCAGTTCAGGTGAATAAAGTGCTGCATTCTGGTGAATCCACCCTGGTTTAAAGGAAATCATACATCTTCTTTTTCTCAGAACTGTAGCTGTTATGCACTTTACTGAGAAGTAAAACACTTACATGATATTGTCAAACTTAAAGTCTGATACTTAAAGTCTGGTTTAGTCTCTTAATACTCTTTCTGTCTAGATAACTATCAGTTTTGTTCTTAAGTTTCTTTAATACAGGCCAAATTATGCAGGAGCTAACAGTCACTATTTACTGAGACTCATTACAGGCCAAAATAATCCTAAATTTTAGTTGAATATATTTTAATATTCTAATATCTTTAATATTTAATAACTTTAGAAAGAAAGAAAAATACAAGTAGTGGCATAAAAATACCTTTTGGACACTTTTTCTGTTTTACCTTGTGTTTCTGTTTGGTAAGTGATTATAGAAAAAGACAAGCCATTTCCTAAACAATGTAGGGCAGCAATAATAGAAATATGTCTCATTTAATGTCATTTTCTCAGTTTTCATAGTAGTTCAGAACTGACTTGCAGAAGTGATAGTCAAACTGGTTTCCTACAGCTTCTCGTACTTGCATATCTTTTTTTGGCAATAGGATAGTGAGATACTTGTCCATGGAAAAAGTAATCTGATTAGATAGGAAAGGAATTGTCATATAGGTCAAATTCTTTTATTACTATTACTTCTTTGGTGACAACACAAAGTTTCTGCTTTACATTTTTAACAGCATTACATCTGATTGATGAAAACTGAATTCTAATAGAACATAAATTATTAAATATTTTCTGGTTTGATTCTGGTGTTTGTGGCTTTGGTCAGAACTAGTACATGAGTTTTTTTGTGTTTTTGTCAACCAAAAGCAAAACAAGTGGGTTTCAGCTTCAGGCTGCAGCAACTATTTTGTACAAAGGTTATAGAACAGATCTCAGATGCAGTTGAGCAAGGTACTGCCAAGACTTTAAGATTAAATTTGCTATTGAATATGATTCAGCTGTTAAAAAAATTGACATTTCGCATAACACAATAAAAAGGCCTTAAACACCAGAGCAATTACATTGATGGATCGCAGAGCTCTTAGCAGGCACAAAATAGAAAAACTACACTCAAATGGCATTGTTTGAGTTTAAAATAACAGAAATTGATCATTTATCAACCCCACAAAAAAGCATCAGATTCCTCATATTAAACTCTATCACAGGACTCTATAACCTCATGGATTTCCTAGTTGTAATGCACTGACATAGATTAAATGGGGTTTAAAAATATCGCTGTTTGATAGACAATGATCAGATAAAGAGCTTCACAAGAATCCTATTCTAAGCTTCAGAAGTTGTTTTATTTAAAAGTTCAGTGTGACTTTCATCACCTGTTTCATCCTTTTGCTTTCAATAGCTCAAGGCATGATCATTGCCTCCCTGAACAGTTCCTTCTGGTAGCAAGCATCCAATGAGTCTTATCATCTTACTCATCTTATCATAGGATCCCTGACATGAAGTCAAACTGATGACTATTATTAGTGACACTCCTCAGGCATTGATTCAGAGATTAGTAAGGTTTAACAACTCTATTAATGTCCTGAATGATGGAATGGCATGCACTGCCAGCAAGGTCAAGGTGACAGCAGACTGAGGTAGGTGCGGTCCATAGAGTGGAAGGCAGGGCTTTAAGAAGGAACTTAGCAGGCTGGAAAAATGAGCTGCCAGAAACCTCAGGTGGGTCAACAAAGCGAAATGCAAAGTCCAGCATTCCTGATGAAAAATTGAATGTGTAAGTAGCACATCACTGTAGCAAAGACAGCCACCTGCATCTTGGGCTGTATTGACTAAAGCATAGCTATTAAAGCAAGATGTTCCTCATCTCTCCTTAGTACTTGTGAGATTTCATCTGGACTACCATGTCCAGTTTTGGTCTCCCCAGGACAGCAAGGAAACTGATGTCCTGGAATGAGCCCAGGAACAAGCAACAAAGATGACTGGTGAGCTGAAGTACATGGTGTGCAAGGACATGTTAAAAGAGCTCAGTTTGTTCAGTCCCCAGAGAAGAAGGCCAAGAAAAGCAGCTAACTTGCCATCCCCAATTATGTTATCTGATTATATCTAGTTTTTAGTTCCTCTAGGAATTCCTGAGGAAATACTATAATTTAAAAATAAATAAATAAAAAGGCATAAAGGAAACAAAAACATCCAACAGAAAATAAAAAAAAAAGCCCAAGAAGGTTAAGAGAACTTTTTGTTTTAAATACTTTTATTTAAAGCATTTGGGAAATTCAATAGGCCCATTAGTGATTAGATTTGAAGGGGAAATTCAATTTCTATAGTAGAACAGAGGTAAACTTAATTTTTTCACTTAGATTATATTTTTCTTTCTCTCTTACATATGGACAAACTCAGTCTGACACCTTAATAACATTGCACTTACCTGCTTATCCTTTACCAGTTTTATGACAGTGATTCCTGAGGTGACCGGGTTAGCTCCCCTGTAACACTTGCCCACAATTCTTTGCCTTGGCTTGCAAACTTCATTGACATACTTGGTTTTATATGGAAAAGTTCTAAACCTCAATCTTCATGAAACTTTATTATTCATGAGACTGGAACAAGTAATATATGTCAACCACCCAATTAGTCTCCTTTAATGCACTTTTCAATTGCAATGATGTTGCAATAGCTCATTGCAGAGTTAATGGAGCTGAGTGCAGCAAGCAGGCACACACAACTTGGAAAGGATTCTCTCCTCCAAAAGTTAATTTCTCCATGTGGAGCTTATTTCCTGTGTATTACAACTTGTTCCTTCTAATCCAGCTGGGAAATTCCTCAATAATTCTTCTCTCATTTATTAAAATTTGTAAGTGTAAATATTATCTACAAGTTCCAGTCGCAGTAGCAAATCTGAAGTAACTGAATACTCACATAAACTTTTGCCACACCAAAGGGTTATATGTTTGGATAGATCCAAAACATCAATACCATGATAAAGTTAGTTCTTAAGAAGCCTTAAACTCTGGTATTGAATTTTTTATACTGGTAGACTGGTTCAAAAGATAAGAAATTTCACTTTTATGACATGTTTCTTCTTTTTCTCTACTCTGACACCGTTTATCACTCAAACTGGTACAATTAATTGATGTAATATAAGAAAGAAAGAGATTTCCACATCAACAAGATAGTGAATGAAGAATCATAGGGTCTCAGCAGCATTATAGTCAAAACAAAAGTGTTCTAAAACTACTGGTTAGAAGAAATTAGGAGTGATGATCGCTTAGTAGAGTAACAACCTTTTCTCCTTTTGATGAATAATTAACAGAGAAAACAGACACAGACACACAGAGACAGAAGAAAAACTGAAACAACTTTTAATCTTGTAAAAATACTTCTGTAGATAAATACTGAATTGAAGTCACATCATGTGTGCTCTAAGATAGAAGAGCCTTGAAATTTCCTCAGGAAAATGCAGACTTCTCATTAAAACAGCAATGTTATTTTTCAAAGTGACAGCTGGGCTGTGTGATTTACAGAATCACTACAGAATCACTAGGTTGAAAGAGACTTTCAAGATCATCGAGTCTAATCCATGCCCTAACACCACCTCAGCTAAACCATGGCACCAAGTGCCACATCCAGTCCTTTTTTAAACACATCCAGGGCTGGTGACTCCACCACCTCCCCAGGCAGACCATTCCAGTATCACTCTTTCCGTGAAAAACTTTTTCCTAATATCCAACCTATATTTCCCTTGGCACAGCTTAAGATTGTGTCGTCTCGTTCTGTCAGTTGCTGCCTGGTGAAAGAGACCAACCCCACCTGACTACAGCCACCTTTCAGGGAGCTGTAGAGATAAGGTCACCTCTGAGTCTCCTTTTTTTCCAGGCTAAACAAACCTACTTCCCTCAGCCATTCCTTACAGGGTTTGTGTTCCAAGCCCCTCTCCAGCCTTGTTGCCTCCTCTGGATGTGCTCAAGTGTCTCAAAGTCCTTCCTAAACTGCAGGGACAGAACTGGACACAGCACTCAAGGTGTGACCTCACCAGTGCTGAGTACAGGGGAAGAATGACCTCCCTGCTCCTGCTGGCCACACTATTCCTGACACAGGCCAGGATGCCATTGGCCTTCTTGGCCACCAGGACACCCTGCTGGCTCATGTTCAGCTGGCTGTTGACCAGCACCCCAGGTCCCTTTCTGCCTGGGCACTGTCCAGACACACCAACCCCAGCCTGTAGCACTGCAGGGGGTTATTGTGGCCAAAATATAGGACTCAGCATTTGGGCTTATTAACCTTCATCCCATTGGACTCTGCCCATCCATCCAACTGTTCCAGGTCTCTCTGCAGAGCCATCCTGCCTTCCACCAGATAGACACATGCTCCCAGTTTAGTGTCATCTGCAGATTTACTAATAAAAGACTCATTCATGTCATCAATGAAAATATCAAACAGAACTGGCCCCAGCACAGACCCCTGGGAGACACCACTGGTGACTGATCCCCAGCTGGATGCAGCACCATTCACCATCACTCTGGGCCCGGCCATCCAGCCAGTTCTTAACCCAGCAAAGTGTGCTCCTGTCCAAGCCATGGGTTGCCAGCTTTTCCAGGTGCATGCTGTTGGAGACAGTGTCAAAGATCTTGCTGAAGTCTAAATAGAAAACACCCACAGCCATTCCCGCATCTACCATCTCCCACCAGCCCATCTCTATTTACAAATAACAGATCTAACATAGTCCCTCCCCTGGTGGGCTCACTCACCAGCTGCGACAAAAAGATGCTCTCCACACATTCTACAATTTCCTGGACTGCCTCTTTTCTACTGTAATAAGTTCCCAGCAGATGTCTGGTTGGTTAAAGTCACCTAAAAGAACCAGGGCTGGTGATCTTGAAACATTGTCCAGATGCTTATAAAATCAGCTGTCAACCTCTTCTTGGTTGGGTGGATGGTAACAGACTCCCAGAAGGATGTCAACCTTGTTGGCCTTCCCCTTAATTCTTACCCATAGCTATTCAACCTCATCGCCATTAGTTTCAATACCCATGGCATCAACAGCCTCCCTAATATAAGGGGCCAGCCTTCCATCTCTTCTGCCTTTCCTGTTCCTTCTGAACAGCTTGTAGCCATCCAGTGCAGCACTCCAGCTGTGTGAGTCGCCCCACAGCACATTTCCAAAATGGCAACTACATCACAGCCTTGCTGCTGTACCACAACTTCCAGCTCTTCTTGTTTGTTTCCCATGCTGCATGCACTGGTATACATGCACCTCAGCTGGGCTACTGACTTCACCCCTAACTCAGGCTTACCACCCTTGGGCCTGTTTCCAGAGGGCCCAGCTGCATCTCCTTCCCCCTTCAAACCTAGGTTTAAAGCCCTCTCAATGAGTTCCACCAGTTCATGAGCTAAAAACCTTCTGTCCTTAACAGAGACATGGATCCCATCTGGTTCCAGCAGGGCAGGTGCTGAAAAAGTTGCCCCATGATCAAAGAATCCAAAATTCTACTGATGACACCAACCCTTGAGCCACTTGTTGATAATGTGAGCTCTCCTATTCCTTTCACCATTTTTCTCTGCCACCAAAGGGACTGAGGAGAAGACTACTCACACTTCTGCCCTATCAACTGCTTGACCCGGTGCCCTAAAGTCCCTTTAATTGCTTCTCTTTTTGATTTCATCATGGAGTATCAGCAGTGGGTAATAATCAGAGGGCTGAATCAGCCCAGGAAGTCTCTCAGTGATATCCTGTACCTGAACCCCAGGGATCCAGCACACCTCCCTGTGGGATGCATCCAGTCGACATACAGGGCCCTCTCTTCCTCTCAGAAGGGACTCATCCATTGAATTCACTGATGCTTGTAGAATTATTTAAGGCACTGAGATACTGTAAAAATATTGTCTCCCAATCTTGTAATTTCTATTTTCATAGGTTATTGTTAATCAAAGTTTCATAAAATTAAAAAAAAAATGAAATCTATTACTTTAAAAGTTTTGGTTGGTTGGGTATTTTTTTGGGCTGTAATTGACTTTTATTTCAAATTAAAATGCTGAGTATTTATACTTCGTGAGGAAGAAAAACTCTAATTCTTCATCAGCGTGCCTAAATTTAAAATAAATTTATACATTGATTAAAGTGATCTTATTTTTCCTTTAAGTTTTGAAGTGTTTTTGTCCTTTAATATATGATTGAGTTGTACTTTCAGAGCTGCAGAGGGCAAAATGGTTCCAATTAGAACCAGACTCTCATTTTTTTTCTCATACGCTGATTAACTGCTTAGAACCACCCTTCATCCACAACCCAAGGGGAGGTAGATATCAAAATGTCCAAGAGGCTACATTGTCTTAGGCTAACTAATCTGTTACAGATAAATTCCTGTCCATCTTTCCATCTGCTGAGTGGGAAATGGGAAAATTGGGTAACTTGATCTTCGAAAAGTCAGTGGATGTTTTAACAACAGCTGCAGAGATCAGAACCAGTCCAAGAGCACAGAACCCATAAGTAAAAAGAAACTCCAATTTGTTGAGATAGTTGCTGTCTTCCAGGTATACCAGAAATCAATAGACTTTTTATTTTTGTAGGCTAAGATCCATCTCACTTTGCTTTAACAGTTTAAGCAATTAATCCCAACAAATTGCCCCAGGTTACTTTGCAGTCTTGTGAAAGACAGATCCAAAACCTGATTCACCCCATTTTAAGATTTTCATTAAAGACAAGAGGGATGAATCTTCTTTTAGAGACGCCTTTGTTTCACTGTGGACAAGGAAAACCCTCTACAATTAGCTTATAAGAGACACTTAACTCTTTTGTACGGCTGAAATTGGGGACAAGAATGTCCTCCCTTCATAAGTATATGTTGTCTGACTTCCATCACACTTTACCTGTAACATGGTCCTTTGCAGTTTTCAGATTCTAACCCTAATTCCTTGAAGTGGTTTGTTTATATCAAGTCCTTGCAAAACTGGCAATTTTCCATAGATATTTCAACTGCCAATATAGTACAATAAAATAAGATTGAGGAAAAACTCAATTTCTTCATCAGTTAGGTTTTGTTGGGTTTCATGGATTACTCTGTTCTTATGGGCAGACACAACTTGATGCTTCCACAAGGAACAATGGGTTTCTAATACAGAAAACAGTTGAAAAAATTAGTATGAGAAAACATACAATTCTTCATAGCATGTGGCTGAAATAATTGCCACAAAGCTTTGTTCTGCTATCCACTTCTTTTTGTATTTCAGTCTAACTGAGGGCCCCACTGACTTACATTGAATTTTATTCAGACACTGGGACATTAAAGAAAACAGTGTTATTCATGTGGTCTTACATATTAATATTAACGATTTCTCTACTGAGTGAGATGGGTAGATTGGACTTTAATATAAAATTACATTTTTTTGTGTGGTGGGCTGACCCTAAACAGCAGCCAAATACCCACCCATCCTCTTGCCCAGTCTCCTGTGGGATGAGCAAGAACTAGAAGGAAAATAAGACTCATGGATCTAAATAATGAAAATTTAATAAACAAAGCACAAAGATTAATTCATTCACTGCTTCCAGTCTGCGGGCAAGTATGAGACCATTCCCTAGAAAACAGAACCTCAACAGATATAACAGGTGCTTTACAAGCATAAAAACCATAATCACCAGCATCCTCTTCTTTCCTCTTCTTCCTCCTCATCTTTTATTGTCAGTGCAATATCTTATAGTGTGGGGCACCCCTTTGGTCAGCTGGGGTCAGCTGTCCCCACTGTGTCCCTCCTGATCTCTTGCCCACTCCCAGCCTAGTCTCTGCAGAGAGGAAGAGAAGAAGCCTTGATGCTGTGCCAGCACTGATCAGCATTAACCAAAACACTGCTATGTTATCAAGTCTGTTTTAGACCCAAATGTAAATCACAGCACCATATGGACTGCTATGAAAGAAGTTAACTCCATCCCAGCCAGGCTCAGCACATTGTGAAATGAGAACAATTGGAACTATTATACAGAATCTATTTCTTAAAGACAGCATTCTGATTTTTACATAAATTAGGTGGAACAGAGAGTTCTTTCGCATCATTTTCTCTGTTTATAATGGTACATTTTTTTCTGTGACTCAACCAACTTATACATCATATAACTTTGATATAAAGCTTATTTATAATTTGTTACTTATTTCTTCTAGTGCTAGCTCTTTACTGATGTGTACTATCTTACGTTATTTATAACAGGGAGTTCAAGAATTTAAATGCATCCTTTTTAAGCTTTGCTACAGAATATTTCCTCTAGAATAATCATATCTTCTTTTGCTGGACATTTCTATTGATAATGGATACTCAAAGTAAGGATGGGTATTTTGTTTTTACGGTCAAGTGTTTAAGTGGTTCCTTCTTTAAAACTGCCAAATCTCCAAGAGTGGGAACAGAAATGTTAGTCTGTTTGTATCATGAAAAGACTATTTTTTTTCTTTGTGTATTTTTGGTTTTGGAGGAAAAGAGTGACCTTCTAATACACTAATTGTACTAATTCAAATATCTCTGTCAATCAAAAATGAGAGAGAGGTATGAAAGTTATGCCAAAACAGTTTGATGAATCCTTGTTCTGAATGAAAATACATGTATATATTTAAATCATTTTGGAAGAAAAATGCAGAAGAAAAACAAAGAAGAAAATAATTTGATACAAAGCTTTATTCAGCATAAAGGGATTGACTGAGTTTATTTCATTGATTTAAATTCAAACACGATAAATGAAAACTGTTTGGACAACAGGATTCTCTTTAAATATTCTTTGTGTAGGAAATTTGCATTTGCATCTACATTGCCAGGATTCAGAGAAAAAGGATGAGATAAAAGATGTTTTAAAGTTGTCAAAATCCTCACAATAGGATTCTTGGGCTCAGTAATGGTGAAGTAGTTCTATCAAATGAAGAAGAGAGAAAAGTTATATTCACTACATTATAAAAATTCTTTGTGAAATAGCAAAAAAATCCATTTTATGATTTCTTATAGTCCTAATCTGTGTCCCAAAAATAACTGGTGGTGTTTACACAGATTTCTCTGCTGTCTTGCTTTAAACTGGATCTTGTCTGGAACTTCCCCGTGATTTAAAGCATGTAACTCATTTAAGGGTTCTACCCTACACTCTGCGTGCCAAATCAGCGGAATTCTCATTCATGTGAGACTTCTAGATTAGACCTGAGAGCTTCACCCACTACTATTTTTGGTAGACTAATTAGAAAGAAGTTGTATCTCTCAGTGAATTTATTTAAGGAAACTCTTTTCCTTTGTGCACTATCTGCAAACTTACCACAAGCACACATCTGTCCCCAAAATCTCTCTGGGAAATAATGCTGAATTTCCACAAGAAATTTAGGAGTTTTCATTTAATAAGGTGTTTCAGAGTAAAATAAAATTTAAAAAAAAGTTTTTATGCCAAATAGAGAGAGAATATCCAGAGGTTCATGAAAGTTCTGTAAGAATTTTTCCATCATAATTTTTTTTCAGTGGTGATCATAGTGAACATTAAAAAAAAAACAGTGCTGATGAAATTATCAACACCTTGCGTTCGAATGAATAATCCATTTGGCTTTTCTGCTGACAATAATTTTTATCTGAAAAAAAGAAACTTCACAATTATTTTGGCTAAATACCACACTATTCCGTATGATAAAAAGCTTAAGGTACTAAACATTTCACTTTGATGGTGAAAATGAAGAGGAAGGACCTAGATAAATATTCCTGCTGTCCCTGGTATTCAAGGAAACTATACTTGTGTCAGCCCTTTGTAGCTTATATAATATGGGAACAGCCTTGCTAGGAAACTTGAAGTGGATTGCAAAGAAAAAAACACTATTCAAATGTGACCTGTGTGGGTTCTAGAACAGAGGCTGTACTATAGAGCCTGAGTATACAAACATACTTTATTTACAGCACAACTTGATATTTGGCTATTTCTTTCCCATATATTGTACGTTGGGGTGGTAATTAAATAAACCTTTCTTTCAGGTTGTGGAAGCAATATCACTTGAGCTCTGAATGGGCAATAAAATACAAAATTTCAAATTCTGTTTCAAGGTCTATGTTTGAAGTAAGCCTCCACTGTTTGAATGGACATTATGGAAGCTCAAGTGTTTGAATGTAGCTTTGCAGAGGCTAGAGCAGGTTCACCAAAACATTCCTTTTAAAACTGACTTTTGAATTGGAACAAATATTCACAAGTACTACTGGTTGCTCAGCTTGACCTGTTTCCTGCCCTAATAGAGTGTAAGGGATTTGCATTCCAGATTTTGATTTAAGAAATGCTTTTTGTTCTTACTGTGTGGTGGCAGGCACAGGTGGCATAATGATACATAGGCACAGTTGGAAGAATTGTAGATTGAAACTCAACACATCTTCTGAGATATACGTTTTAGACCAGAGGTGAGGATGTAAGAGGCAAAACATTCAAAAAGCACCCTACACTCAGTTAGCCACAGCACAATTCAGCTATATTCTTAGAAGGATGACTCATTCTGCCAATACTGCCATATAAAAAAAATGACCTATACTTCATAAAGCAGCATTTAAGTTTAAGTGGACAATTCAGTTTTACATTTTTATTTTTAATACTGAACTGGCTGTTAGATATAGCTCCATAAAAAGACATATCTAACACAGCAGCAATTTTCTAAAAATAATATGAGGAATTTATGAAAAAGGATATCAAGTACATCCAATAGGCAATATTGTGAAGCATCTCATGTAGCTTTTCTATGTGATCTGGAAGTTGAAGAAGAATGGTATCATTTAATAATCTAACTCAAAGAGTTACAAAAAGACAAAAGCATCTGATTACTTATTTTGCAGAATGAGATGCTCTGTAGTGCTAGAATTTTCTGAAGGTTGTGTTAATCATGCATGAAAAATCAACCAAGAGAAATGGAAATATGTAGTTGAACAAAGGATACTTTCATTTCATAATCAGTAAAAAAATAGTACAAGATAACTCAAATAATTCAGAATCAAATAAACAGCTCCAAAATGTGAATCAAATTCAAGTCATGGCCTTAATACAAATTTTATTTTATCCACATGGAAAATATCAAATAGATGTTTGGAAGTAAAGTGGTCAATGATGCTGCTCATTATCCATGATAATTCTGCATTCTTGGGCACTTAGATTTTTTTTAATATGTCTGAAGAAAATACTGTTCAGTACTTTCAGGCTTTTATTTTTCCTCTTAGAAGTTCATCCACAGCACTCTATAATTTTATTAGTGGTTACAGAGAGACCTGTTGGGACACACGATTTGCTTTGGGCTTGGGTGGTGTTGAGACACCAGGTATCCATCAAGTCACTCTATCGTGCTCTCCCTTAGCACAATGGAAAGTGAAAATAAAATTGTAAAACTTGGGGATCAAGATAAAGGCAGTATAATAAAGCAAAATCAAAGCTCATGTGTGGAAACAAAGTTATAGAAAAGATTTTTGTTGTCTACTTCCCATCAGCAGACAATGTCTGGCTGCTTTCCAGGAAACAAGTGTCAAGCTTCCACAGGGGTGGTGATTGCTTTGAAGACAAACACTGCAAACAGCAAATGCCTCTGCAGCAGCACGAAGGGATGAATGGGTGAACAGGCACGAATGGGGCTGGGTCAGTTCATCACACATTGTCTCTGCCACTCTTCCTCCTCAGATGGAGGACTCCTCACACTCTTCCCCTGCTCCACTTTGGGGTCCCTCCCATGGACACCTCCACCAACTTCCATAATGGGAGTCCTTCGCAAGGACTACAGTTCATCACTGAATTCTCCAGTCTGGGTCTCTTCTCTAGGTTCAACAAACCTGCTAAACTGTGGGCTCCTCTTTCCTTGAGTCCACAGGTCCTGCCAGGAGACTAATTCAGTGTGGGCTTCCCCCAGGATCACAGCATCCTTTGGACATCCACCTGCTCCAGCATGGGTCTTCCATGGGATGTATGTGGTCTCTGCTCCACCATGGACCTCCATGGACTGCAGGGTCACAGCTGCCTCACCATGGCCTGCATCACAGGCTGCAGGGGAATCTCAGCTCCAACACCTGGAACACCTCCTCCCCCTCCTATTCAACTGTCCTTAGTGTCTCCAGGGCTGTTTCTCTCGCATATTTTCACTTCACTCTCCATCTGCACAATGCACAGGGTTTTCCCCCTCTTCTTAACTTTGTTATCCCAGAGGTTCTACCACCATTGCTGATGGACTTGGCCTTGGCTAGTAGTGGATGCATCTTGGAGCCAGCTGGCATTGGCTCTATCAGACACGGAGGAAGCTTCTGGCAGCTTACCACAGAAGCCAGCCCTGTAGCCCCCCAGTACCAAAACCTTGCCACATAAACCAAACATATGTAGCTCTCTAGCTAGTCTGATTTAACTGTTCTCATAAAGTATTGTGACATTGGAGGGACTTTTAAAATATTTTTTCAGATTAATTTTAGAATTCTTCAAATACTTAGTTACTTGCTAAAAAGAATAACTCCAATCAGCAGGAGACATCTATAGATTACTCTCTGCAAAAGCTCATGCATCCAGAGAGTTACAGCTTCATGTTAGTACATTTTCAAGGATTTAATACTCCTCTAGAGGTATTCACTATCCATAGGAGCCCTCCTGGAATGCCCACAACATGGTGAGCAGCTGGGACACCACGGACAGCATGCAAAGAGGCAAGGGGGTAATGACAGTACTGAAGACAATCTCCTTAGCTGTGCTTGGCATTCCTGGTGTAATGCAGTTCTGAAACAGGACAGAAAAACCTTTCTGTCTAGAATGAGCAGCCTGAAAGCAGATTTTAACCTCTATTTTGGCAGAGACAGAAGTGACACACTGGCAGATTTCTCATTACACTCATCCTGTGATGTTCCACATTTGGTGTTCAGAGTAGTACTGGCATGCCTAAGTGAGGGAAGCAAATCAGAGGGGACAAGGCTAGCTGTAAATTGGAAGAGCACACAGCAGAGCAACAACCAGAATTTCAAACTTCCCTTTGGTTTTATTTTAATTCTGCAATCTTACTGTTCTTATCTCTACCTGTGCCTTCTTTTATTCTTGAGTACAAGGGTTGTTTCTTCGCTTTGCTGCAAGAAAAAATGGCAATTGGCTCCTGTTAGAAATAGGTTCAGAAGTTCAAGTCTTCAGAGCTCTTGCCGACTTCAGGCACTGCACAGAATATTAAGATGGAAGAATATGTCTCCTGTGTTACGCTTCTCCAGGCTTCAAACTCAAATTGAGTCACTAAATAATTTTGCTACACAGAAAACAAGAACCAGACAAGATATATCTCTGTGCAAAGGCTGTTTCTGGATGCAAATATTTTCCACCTTTAGGTAAAAAAATGTGGAAGGTAATGGAATGGAAGTCAGGCTGAGCTGAGCTCTGATGACCAACTATTTGCATTTATCTCATTTATCCCCTCCCTATAGTGGTACCTTGACTTTTGAGGAAACAAAGGTCAATCCTTCAATGTAGAAGATCTAGAGTATAATTATTTCCAAGTCCTTGACTCTGCAAGTTGCTAAGGTATTTTAAGACAGTACATCCACTTTAGTTCTCATCCAACACAAGCTCAGACACCCCTAGTATATCCAGGCCGTTATCCTCACTGAAGTAAATGACAATATTTATTCACTGTGCAGAACCCTGGAGAGACAATTAGAATACCTTGATAAAAAACAGATTTTTAGGCATTTTGATAAAGCTTCTGGAGCTATGTGGAGTAGACTGCAGGGCATAGCCCAACAAGATAGTGAGGTTCCTTTATGCCAAAATATGGTCTGTGTTCTGTCTTCTTCCTTTCTGCCAGTTTTCATATCTGCCTAGCTCTCCTATAATCCACCAGAGGTCCCTAAACAAACTGGGGGGAAAGCATAAAAAGACAGTGTCCTGCCAGCTGGTGAGCTGAACCAGCTCATCATGAGATACAAATAGTGCCAGAGCTGTCTTGTAGGACAAACTCTCAGGGCAGCTGTGAATGAAAATAAAATGTTCTTTGGATGACTCAGGGAACACCAACCACACCAAGACAAACACATAGTCCAAAAATGGACCTCTCCATGCTTTTTTGGGTAGACACATATTCCTACAGAAGTGTCCTTCTTGTTTGTATCTCAAACAATATTCAAATATCTGCAGTTTATTCCATGTTGAAAAGCCGCAATGTAATTTAGAATGTAATTTATTTAAGTGAGAATTGCCCATCTTCCTGTATGACCCGGTCACTTATGTGTAAAGCAGTGATTTTCCTTAATCTGCAAAAAAAGAACTAACAGATATTTGGAAAGGTTTTAAATTATAGTTTTCCTATGGGTACAATCTCTCCCTTAAAAAAAAAAGGCCAAGGTGAAAGAGAGTACCTGAAAGATTGTTAAAAACCAGGATTTGTTCTTATATGTACTTAAAATAAATGGAGCACTGGATTGATTTATTGCATACCTGCCTCATACCTGTGCAGATACTAATAAAAAATAAGATTTGTATTGGTAATCTTGATAACCTTTGCTGTATGGGCAGACATTCTGATTCCTTACAAAACAAAACAAAACAAAAACCTCAAACAATCACAAAACCCATAACCAACCAGCCAGAAGAAAAACTCCAATCTGCACTTTTTTAAAGAGAACTTTGTGACTTTCTTGTTCTGTGTGCTTTGGTTTTTGAATGCACACTGATTTCTTATAACTGAGATTTTGTTGTACAAGAATACATCAGAGTTACTATTACATAGGAGTATACAAGTGATTTGGATATTATGTATATGTCTGGATGTAGCCTCTCTCTGGAAATTTCAGAGCTGATCATATATTTTGGGAAGGAAGGAAGGAAGG
>VXBI01013598.1:271264-293593 GCA_013397375.1 Toxostoma redivivum | reverse complement strand
CGCGCCGCCGGTGCCGTGCCGCCACTCCACAGCCGTGATGGAGAAGGAAGCCAACTGGTGAGAATCAAGCCAGCAAGAGGGTTTTAAATCCTTGTAAAATAGCCAGCATGGAAGTTTGAAAAGGCTTTCTGTGTCCCATTCATATAATGTATCAAAACACACCAAAAAAGGCATATTCTTTCCTGATATTTTCAGAAATAGACAGGATAACGAGATTTATGTGGTCATGGTATGGGAGGGCTGAGATAGTTTTAATGGTCTTCTGATAAAAACTAGTAATGTAGCATTTGTTAATTTGTTAGTTTTGAATGCATTGTGCAAAACTCAGGTTTCAACCGTCTCATGTCTAATCTCAGCTGTAGCACAAAGACAGGACAGAGGAACGTGGCAACGTCTGCCTTATCCTCATATCAAACCTGCTCTGTTGACAACTGGAGAAACTCCAATCATATTTCTATCATATGGCAGGTACTTCTAGACTCTGAAAGAGGAAGACTGATTGCCTTCATCATTATGGAAGAGTGTGCAAAGTCTGCCCCTACTGCATGTTGGTCCAGGTAGAAACTCTTTGGAGGGAGATTCCATTAGCATCATGTATGCTATGCTTGGATCAACAGCTACGAGTTCTTCACTAGTTATTTAGAACTGTCATTATAAGAGTCAGTGCTCCACAGAACTGCTGGCCTTCCAACCAACACTGTTGTGAAATAGCCTCTATTTTCTCTCTAATAACATAAACTGGATTGCAGATGAGTTTGACACACTCACATGAAAGTGACTTCTGAAAATGGAAAAAGAAAAATTAGAACATAAATTACATTAGTTCCCAAAATACATTTGCTGAGATGTTCAGAGAATTTTGAACATCAAAAAGTTTGATAGATTGTAGGAGATAAAAATGGCACGTATTAGTATTAGCATTAGTATTAGTATAGCAATAGAAGTGATAGAATAGAATAATTGGTCCTCCTTTGTGGTAAGATGTCCCTGCTGGCTCTCTGGTTATTCAAATCAGAGATCATCATGCTGTAACCAGTGAGGGGCAGTCATTACTTGTTTGCTTAGTTCTGCAGTATTTCTGAGTCTACCCTTGGAAATTCCAGCATTTCTTTTTTCTATTGTCTTCACTGAGAATTAATCTAGTGTGAAAGATGAAAATAATCTGTTGCTACATCAAGAAAGAAAGCAAATGATAGAGGCAAAAAGCTATCTCATGGCTCCAATTTTATTCCATACTACTTCACAGCTTGAGACAGGAGCTTTTCAGTGGAAAAATAAGTGGGATAGAACAGACTTCACAAAAAATGTGAGTAGCAAAAGCACAGCTGATAAACAACCTTCAATCTGTAGTTCCATGATGCATCTCTAACCTATTTTTGTGATATAGCTCTAGATTTCTACATGATTTACATTCAACACACTTCCTGACTGCATCTTTGACAAGGGGTGGGCTCAAAAGGCTCTACTTCTTAAGAACACCTTGTTGTTTATTAAGATATTGGTGCAAGATGAGGGTTCAGAAACCTTGATATAAATAGAAGTGTAGAGTAAAGGCTGTGCTGTTTCTGCAACACATACAAAATGATCACAGAAACATTTGTTCTGGAAGACACCTTTCCTCTAATAATGGACAACTCTCTCTAATTAGTTTCTTCTTTTAATAGTAAATTCCACAGGTTAATGATCCTACTTAGAGGGTCTTGCAGTGTTTAAACCTTTAAGAGAGGTTAAAAAATTTATCTAACTAAGCTGTAAATCTCACAGAGCTACATTGTTTTTCTTACATTTTTTGAAAGAACCAATCTGACCTATGGATGTAGACATCTTTTAGGAAGGAGAGACAATCAGTTCAGTGGAGAGACAGTTTAAAAGCATTGACTCAGCACAAAAATACTTCCAGACTGTAGGAGTGGTAAATGGGATTTTGACTAAAATGAACTAGGATCTTATTGACTCCACTTTTCAGGTCAGATGAGTTAATTTTGCATTCTGGGGGAGAAACCATGTCTGGAAAACTAGGTAAAACAAGATTTATTTCATTCTCATGTCACAAGGTGAAATACAGTCTATTAACTGAAAGAGGCAGTTAAAAAGACACATGTTCCCTCCAGAGAACCACATTGCCACTAAGGGTGAAAATTGTACAAAGTTCTTACTGACAAACAATTTATTGATTAGGGTTGTTTGAACCCTAGAAGCTTTAGTTTACTTTGGAATATTTTGCACTTCAGCCACGACTCAAAGATTTTGATTACAGGTTGGAATAAGAGTTCATTAGGATGTGCTTCTGCTTAAAACTGACCACCTATCTGCAGCTGTATCACTGTGCATGGAAGAGAACAGATGGAATACCCACAGACATAAGTTATGTGCAATAAAGCATGTCACAAAAATAATGGGGAAAAAAAAAAAAGCAGTGATTCTGTCTGTGCTGCTCCCAAAGCTGGCTCTTGTTTTAGAATCAGGTGTCCCATCATGTGCAATGAGAAGGTCATAAGACCACTTTAGGAGAAGTACTATATGTGAAAGAAAAGGTGTCCTCAGGACAAGTCTAATTTGCTTTATGCACAAACTACCCACACACAACCTCTACATCCTGTCTCTCAGTGCATTTATTGCTTATAATAATAAGCATGGATGGAAATTAGTGGTCACAGGCTGAGGAGAGGACGAGGGAACCATCAAGAACCAATGAAAGTGCTTGGAGAGAAGACGCTATTGCTAATTTTGTGGTGTTGGTTGCCCACATCATTTGAAGGATTTGGATGGCTCTTGGGTTGCTCTTGCTTCTATCAGTGACAGGTTCTCTGATGGATGAGACATAATGCCTCCCATACTTATTTATCATGGTAAGTCTGGGTACAGATCATTACATCCCACTGGTGAGACTGCATACTCCCACATCATACAGGTGATCAGTTGTGGGTTGCTAATTTCAACATATAAAATTCCATGGTTGCAGTGCCACACCACATTGGAGAGGATCTCATATTGGCCCATATTGGTCTAGAGGCAGAAGTAAATTTTTGTGTGGCTTTAGCTATGTCACACCTACAGACTGGTGACATGGTAGCCGTGCAATCATTCAAGTATGTCTGCTGTTGTAATTATAATGGGAAACACTAATGCTAAAATCTGGCCCTTTTTTCCTATTTGAGAAGGTCAAAGCAGCATTAGAGCATTCACATGGCACACAACTCCAAGCTTACTGTCTGTCTTCATACCAAGAGGCTCAATAAATAGGCATCTTCTCTCATCAGCATAGAAACAACAACATGTACTTCTTCAGTGACGTAATTTTCTTGTTTGCCTAAGTTCTATTTGCTTTCTTCAAGCTTACATGTTTTTCATTCTTTCTTCCCTAAATCTTCTTTTCTGCACAAAACAGTGTGTTGCAGTATTCTTAAGTGATGTTAAGATGTTGCTACATCTCTCTTCTTCCCTAACCTTACCTAGGAAGTGCATTATCAATGACATTGGCATGGAGCTGGGAATACAGAAAATAGGATGAAAAAGTTACTGACTCACTGGGGATTAACTTGCTGCCAGATATGCAGTTGTGTCCTATAATTACACAGCCAGACTAATCAGAAAACTCTCCCAATTTTATAATTTTTTATAGTTGTACTATAGCAAGCTCCCTTCTCCGGATAACAGGGAGGAATACTGAATCAACAGAGATCTCACTGCTTACTGTATAATCACATCTTACTTTTGCACACAGAATTATTTTCCAGCCATTTAAAAGAATTTTAATCTATTTTTAATAATTTTACTTGTGCACTCTGAATCTATTAGACCATATAACTACTTCCCAGGGACCTGGCAAGGTTAACTAAGTAACTAAAGGCAGTAGTGTGAATGTGTCATTCTAGAGCAGGTAGTGACAGATGGCACAAATTTTGCCCATCATTTTGTAGTTCACTATGTTGGCATCTCTCTTTCCCTCTCTTCAGAGGTCTGGGGAAAGACACAGTCAGGGATCAGAGGCAATAAAAAGAAAGATATTTTTCCTAGGGATACAGAGAGGACTACATACAGGTTTATTGAAAACAGATGAAAGATTGCTGAACTAAGAGCCAACCCGAAGGGAAGGATGAGCCTTTCAAGGACACAGTGAATGAGGATAACCTCTTTATAGTTTCACCTTTCTGTTGCCAAGTTTTCTCCATTTAAAAAATGCTCCTTGATTTTACTTCACTTCTAAGAAAACATAGCTCCTGTGTTTCAAATATTTTTGGTGCTTTAGGCATGCTCACTTTGATGCAAATTGTAGAAAAATCCTCAGAACTCTGTTTGACTCATGCTCCTATCACACTTGAATTCCTTGCAGTGCTCTTCACAGAGTTGCTTGGATATGATTATAGGATTTTTTATGACTTTGCAAAAGTAGTATATAAAGAGCAATTGACCTTTTAAATCAAGATTTCACAGCTTCTTCCATACATAATCAACAAAAATAAAGAACTTTCTTATAAGACAATTTTATTTACTGTTTTTATTGAGAGTGGAAACCTAAGCTGCCATTTAGCAGTGGAGCTGTGGAAGGGAACACAGTGAGGTGGAGTCTTTGCTACAAGGATCAGACAAAAACATCTCTTTGAGAGCGTGATATAGTTTTAAAACACTAAGAAGAAGGGTGAGGACTGACCTTGACAAGGCTTATTGATATCCAGAAATATATGTATATTCAAGGCGATGCTTGACAGGTTCCAAGCTCATAGATGGACTTTTATTTAAGGACATTTATAAAGCACTCCAATTTATGGGCTTATCTTTAATGTGGAGACATTTTGATTTATATCTTCAAATATAGACTCTAAGGAGATTCATACTCAAATACAAGCTGATAGTGTGAATTGTGAGATATCTGAGCTAGATCAAATTAGCTCAATTACATATTTTTATCATGCAGCAGCATTACCTTTATGAGTCCTGTACCACCAATCTTTCACTGTTGTCCCTCACACTCAGAAAAAAATCCTTCCAATACTTAAAGTAATCTTGGAAGTAAGATGGGGACACCTTTTTCAATGTGGTTCATAGTGATAGGACAACGTGCAATGATTTTAAACCAAAAGAGGGGAGGTTAGAACTGTATATAAGGAAGAAATTTTTCATTATGAGGGTGATGAAAGACTGGAATAAGCTGCCCAGAGGGGTGGTGGATTACCAGTCCCTAAAAACATTCAAGGTAAGGTTTGATGGAGCTCTGGGCAGCCTGATCTAGCTGAAGGTGTCCCAGCTCATTGCAAAGGACATTAGGGAGTCAATTTTGACCAGATCTCTTCTATGATTCTACGAAAATAGGAACAGTTGGTGGAAAAGAAGGTAAGAGTCTTAAAATAAATGGCAATGTAAAGGGTTTTGCCTCATACAAAATGAGATGCAATGAGTGCAGAACCAATGCTCAGTAATTTGAGTTTAGCTACCTCTGTAATCCAAGAAGGAAAGTCACATTCTGGGCCTGTAGTCTGTAGTGGAACAAACGAACAGCCTACATCTTCAGCTGATCAGCAGTGGCACAAGCAGTAGATAAATCAGTTGGTTAATCAATTGGTCCTACTGCCAAACATGAAATAAGTATGGATTTGCAGTAATTATCATTGCAAAGAGGTCATTAATGATCTCTATACCTGTGTGAAGAGTTTGAGAACATTGAGTTATTTATGAACTATGGTCCATTGACTGCTCTTTTACAGATTACTCTTCTACCTAATTGTGATTTCTATCTGAAAGCTTTTCTTGGTCAGTCTGGAGTTAGCTGCATTTACAATTTGTTTCTCTACATTTAGTATTTATTTAATGAACAAAGTAATGATCATCTACATTACTAAGAATGTCTTACCTCAGGCTTGATGGTTAAGCAAAGAAAATTATTAAGAGGGTTATTATTCCTATCTTTGCAAAGATATACAAATTACAGTGAAGGTAGAAGAAAACTTTATTGTTACTTTCAAACCAATTTCCTGCAAGGGCCAGCCACTTTCATGAGTTTTGCCTAGGAAGGACAGAATCTCTGGTGCTCTTTTGCAGCCTGTGCACCCTTAGAATGAATTCTAGCTCTTTTCTGAACTCCTCTAGAATACGGGCACCGTGATTCAAAAGTCACAATTAATAAAGAAGGCAAGGTAGGGTAAAACTATCAAAGAATAAAACACTACACACTGAAACCCTTAGGCAATGCAGCCATAAAAAAATAAAATAAAAACCAAAGGGTGAGATGAAAGATTCGTGTTCACTGTGACTATAAAGGAATCTTATAGCTGCAAGGTAATATCACATCTTTTACAGCTTTTTTAATTTCAAACTAAGAATGTTTATGTTGTTGATATTATACATCATTATAACCTCAAAGGCCTAAGTTCACCATAAAGCAAGGGGCTGTGAGGCAAGATATAGGTTTAATCCCATTAGAGTCTTTTCTGATCTGCTTTCACATCTGAATGTTTGAAGGTACAGGGTTTGAGGTCTTGCTTAAGCTCAGCTATGCTTTAATTCTTACAGCTTCATGATCACTCAAGTTTGTTTTTTATTTTATCTTTTTTTTTTCCCTAGGTTGTCTTTGATCCAATTCTAATTTTCCATTTAAAGATGAAATCTTGTAGTTTTAAGAATATTTGCAGAAGGTAAGCAGCTTTTCCTGTAACACAATAATCACTAAACCTTTCCTTCTGCTTTGCTTGTGCTTTACTATAGAAATTTAACCAGGCTGTAGGCAGCATGTAAAACCTAACAAACCACTGGGGACATTTGTTTCCAAGTTCACCTTTTGGGAATAGATACCTTCTAAAAGAAATTTTTGGCTGATATTCTGCCTGAATTTCAAACTTGATCAGAATTCAGTAGCCCACTAGTCACTAGCTTGCAGTCAAGAGAAAAATGTAGATCACCAAGAAATTCTTGGATGCAACACAGGTGTTGAACCATATTCTTAGCTGTGATGATACAAATGTGTGTTTCAAATACAAATTATGCTGGTTTCCTATCCATGTGTGTGAAAATATGCATGATGGAAAAAAGGACAATATTTTAGGATAAAATTTTAGTACCGGGTATTAATATTTGGAGGATATTAAAATAGTCTACAGATAATATTCTGCTATCTAACTCCACAGAATTAGCCATGGCTGTGGATGGTTCAAATTTGCTACAGGATATTATTTTTCATTCCCCCAGATTTCCAGAATTCCTTGGGCTTTGAACAAAAAATAGCATGTTTTGAGAAAAATATTTTAAAAATATTTTTAGCATTCAACATTCTACATCACTAGTAATATAAAATGTGCAAAATATTTACAGTTTAGCCATTAAGTTGAAGTACTTTCTATGATATGGGAAGAAAGAAAAGAATAAAATTTTTTATCAAAGACAGGGACTTCAAAAATTAATTTCATCGGTTTTGTCTAACTTAGCTTTATAACAAGTAAAAAAACTGAATTCCAAATAAACAGTGCCAAGCCTTACTTCCTTCTCTTTATAACTTATTTTACACCAATATTCTTATTTACATCGATATTCTTATGTATGGAAATTTGTTTAAATAAATCATTGGTGTTTGAACAGAAATCCTGAATTGTTATTGGAGTAATATTTTCATATGCAAAAGGTTGTCTGTTGGGCAAAAATCACCATCTTTATCAGAAAATATTAAATAAAAGGAATTTAA
Source organism: Toxostoma redivivum (assembly GCA_013397375.1). NCBI lineage: Eukaryota > Metazoa > Chordata > Aves > Passeriformes > Mimidae > Toxostoma > Toxostoma redivivum. The sequence continues at coordinate 285,924 of VXBI01013598.1, read as the reverse complement.
AATGTTTCCATTTAAATTAAGCCTGTGTTCATTGAGATTTACAGATTGAAGCTTGATTCATTTAAGCCACTATGCCTCTCTCTAATTAATTACAGAATTACCATTTTCATCTTTGTAAATGCCAAATGAAATAATCACCATGTCTAAACAACTAATATCTTGACAATTAAATAATGACTTGCATTTCGTTGTATGAAATTACACTTGTTCTTGATCTTCATGTTGTGAGAGTAGCCATAAGATTTCATTTCATTTGATATAATTAATAGGAAACTTAAAATGAAACAAATGCAGAAATTCAATTTAAAGGTTCATATGCCTAATCAAAGAAACAAAGACTTAGAAAAATGCACTGGAAAACATCTGCTTGAAATGGAAACAGGGAGGATTTAAAAAAATATCTTGCAAAGCTGAGGCATATTTAATTAGCATTTGCTATATTCAGCTCTGAAACCTATGGAAGCACTGTGTATATTTTTCACAGATGAAACAACTATTCGTGATTCTAAGTGTCTCTGGATCTTACTCTCTCATTTCATAAGCCCTCTGGATCACTTTCTACCATAAATTTGAGACAGATGAACACGAGATGTTTCCATGGAATTAGCCAAAACTCATTATTAGGAGTTTATGACATTTTTATGTTTTTATTTTGCTTTCCAATGGCATGGGAACACAGATTACTCAATTCAAGAAAAGATTTCTGAGACTTGATTTTTGTTTAACAACCCCAACAGTTCTGAATCAGAAGATTTCTTTTGTGCTTCAGCGTTTTTCAACATAGCTTCAGCATACTTGATTTCAGACCAAGCAATCTGAAAGTGAATTTACTGTCTTGTGAGTCACAGCCATAGGAGGAGCTTCTGCAAAGCATCAAAATTTCACCAGTGTGGAGCACAGCGCTCTCTCTATTTGACAGACTTTCTAATTTTAACAGAATAAGTTTGAACTCAGGTAGGGAGTGAAATTTGGCTTGTACCACAGTACCGGCATTTGTGTGCACACATGTATTATTTAAAATCAATATGGTAGCATAAAATAATAATTAATTTTAAGATACTAATGGAATTTTCTCCTAATGGATGCTTTTCTCATTTTATATAAACATCTTCTCAGTAACAGCTAAAATCTTATTTAATGAATGTAATAAATGCTTCCAATTTTTCTTTCACCTACTTGCCTTTGACAGAGAAACTTCCTCTGTTTCAAAAGACTGACAAACCACTGGCATGTGATCACTTTCTCATCATTATCACCACAAGTTCAATATTATAATTCTATTTTAAATGTGTTTGAGATGCAAAATACCTGTAATATGCACAGAGAAGATGCAGTCAGAAGAAGCACAGTGGTAACAAACTTACCTGGGTGCTACAGGCTGTTTTGCAGTTCTACTTGGAACTGAACAATCACCCTGTTAATGAATATAAAGATCTGTTTCTAGGTTCTCATAGACACTTGAATACTTTTGGTGTTCCAGAAAGCCCTGCTTCCAGCCTCCACAGTATTTATTTTTAAATTTGTATAGAAGAAACTTCCTTTTTGATACTTTTGGGAGGAAATGTAAAATATTTCCCCTTCCAGTCTGTCCATTCCCTCAAAACCAGTACAATTAAATCTTGTAATAGGCAGACCACATGTATGGCATTTAGCAGTCTTAATATCAGAGCCTGAATTCAGCACATATGCCTGGAATAAGCTACTGATAGAAAAACATATTCCCCTTCATGTTCACTACTGTCTTTCTACCAAATAGAGAATCTTGTGAATGAATGTCACATATTTTGTGTAATCCATCATGTGATAACCATGGCAGCACTTGGTTCTATTTAATCATGGCTTCTTGCAATAACTACTAATCTGAAACAATACAAAAACTGATCCATTTGCAGAGACCCATCAATCTAGAAGAGGAAAAAAACAAAACTCCTGCAGTAGATCTCTATAGATTTAGAATATCTGCAGAAAGTAATCCCAAAACTTTATTTGATTTTCAACTATATTATTTGGCAAAGATAGTCCTTTTCCTTTCCCTTGCATTATTTCTGTCCTTAGACCTTCATTGTGCAGTAATTCTAGATTAAACATTCAGTCATGCAATTACTAAGGATGTCCTACAATCCTTTCATAACTATTTTCTAAAAATACGTTGGTTTTTCTTCTTAGTTTAATTTCAATTAATATATTTAGGATAACAAACAAAGTAATCTGTTTTCTCCTTTAAACAACGATAAAAAAGTCTTCTGTGCATTATTATAAAAAGGAGATGGACAATAGAGAGGGGAATTCCTTTCCTTCCTAGATTTAAATATCTATCATTAATGCAGATATATGGAGTGTGATTATATAAATAGAATTTTCTACATTTATTAAACATAAATTTTTAATAAAGCACAGAAACATTTTTGTACCAAAGCAGCTGTCTAGTTCAAAAGAAAAGAATCCAGAATTTCAATGTCTGCAGTCACATAAAAAAGATCTGTACCATTGCACAAGAAATAAAAAAAAAATTCACTCTGATAAATTGATAAACTATATTCTCAAACATGGAAATAGAAGTGTCATCTTCATTTATTATTTTGAACTAAAAAAAAAGCAATATTCAAAAACTGAGCAACTTAATTCGAATTCCCATCTGTGGTATATACATGATTTTGCCAGACCCAGCTGAGTAAACTAAATAAATTATTTCTAAGGTTAACTCCATAAAAGAGAAATCTGTGGGCACAGAACAGTATATTTGTAACTGCATAGATAATGGTGACAAATAAGTCCCATACTGAAATCAAATAAATCTTGAGCAGTAATGAACAATAAACTAAATCTTATAGCACATTAAGGAACCTATCCAACAAAGTGAATGAAATTCCATTATGTTAGACATATTTGAACTAAACCCAGACAAAAGACCATGAATTCAAAAGTTTGAATCTAAATTACACCATGCTGTGAAAACAAAAGATGCAGAAACATCTGGAATATGTACCTATTTCTTATAGATTAGATCGTTACAAAACATTCCTTAGGATATGTGAAATTTCTCTTCTTCTCTTTCTGCAATTTCTACATCTAGACATGGATTTAAGCCTCAGTTAAATCTGTGTTTTTCTTCTGACTACTTCCTTGTTTGCCTCCTTTCTCTTTTAGAACATTTCATCTTTGGCTGCCGTTAGAGGGCTGCAACTCCTCCTCTGCATTCACGGGTATTGGTTTCCAAAACATAAGGGGTAAGTGGAAGAGCAGTCAAGAAGGGAAAGAAATGGACACTTTGATGTTCAGGAAGGAGCGAGTGTCTAAAATGAAGAATTTTTGGAGCATGCCAAAGACTGCTCACAGATATCTAAGCAGACAGATGGGCAGGCTGGCATTTATACTTTACTATATGTATCTGTAAATATGAAGAAAGAAAAAAAGATTGGGTCTCTCTGTGAGAAGTTTGAGAACAGATGTTCAAACTCAGTACCCATTCATGCAACTAATTTGACTGTCTCAGTCCTGGCATGTCTTGACACTTTATCTGACACTAAAAATTGTGAAGAGAAAACACTGTGTTATTACCTGCCTCCCCAGCCAAAAATGTTTATATGAATGTTGTACTATCAAGGTGGGAATTCTCTCAATTAAAAATAAAAAAAAAAAGGAAAAAAAGAAAGAAAAAGAAAAACTTTATGCTGTTCTAAAACCCTGTCTTGGACTTTCTGCTCCTCACCACATTCAGAAGAGTAAAAATTGCATAAAGCAATGCAGATCTTTTTCATTTCACAGTGTGCTTACATAGTACAGAAGTCTGCATCTTTGTCAAAGCTATCATTATACAATGGTGCTAGAAACAGCACATGTTGTGCAAACAGAAACTAAGAATAACTTAATTTCTTGACCTGAGACTCTTTAGATGAGTTTCAGTGAGTTTATGGAGCCTTTTTCCAATGAAAAACCAACAAAACATGAATAAGTGCATAGCCTCAGGCTCCACAGGGATAGATCAACACCTCAGCCTGTAAAATTTTGAAGCTAGATTTGAGCTTTGTATCTAGAATATTATCAAAAAAAAGGGGGGGGGGGGGGGAGAAGTTTCAGCTTACTTTATTTGCCGTAACTTTAAAAAATACCATCTATATTTGGGCTAGAATTAGATATAGACAATATGTATTTAAAGTAACTTGTTTTTTTTTTTTTTTTAATGGTTCTTTTCAAACAATTAAACACTCCTTACAGAAAAACCTAGGTAATCCAGAAAATTTTGCACTATCAGTAATAACTACAAAATCATGATCATCTTAGTTCTCATATACTGCTCAATCCAATTAAAAAAGGAAAAAAAATATTTCTATTGTGTCTAAATCATTGATGAACAATGGATAATATCACAAGATGCTCAATGCTCTTGGTCTATAAATAATAGTTTCTTGTTATTCTAGTGAGAAGAGTTTAAGGAGGGGGGCCTGACACATATGGGTCAATGCTAAAGACTTTGCTTTAAGAAGGTAGAGAAGGGAAAATGACACAAGCCTGTCTAGAGCAATACTTCAATCTACAATAGAGATTTATCCCTGAAGTTCTATTAAGAGTTAATAAATTAGTATGTTTTTGAAATTTGGATATTATTATACAATTAAATGCCTAATCCTTCACTGAATCTTTCAAAACCGTTATTTTCTGTGATAGTCTATTGTGATAAACTCTACAGTGAGGCTATCTGGAATATCACAGAGGACAATGGACATGGAAACAGATTTTTCATTGCAAAAGTTAACTGCAACAGGTTGCACTCTGAACACAGCTGAACATCTTGAACCAGAACATTTGGACTCCATGTTTCTAAGTACGGTTAGAAATCAAAATGTTGATCCATAGAAATTTCAAAAATTGCATTGCCAGCAAATTATTTTGTACTTGTTTATCTAGGCATATTTGTGTGCATGGGTGTATATATATTATAAAACTGCCTCCTGAAGAAAAGATAAATCAAATCATTGTGGTTTTGATAGCAAATCAAAGACAAAAGCTTTAGCCATGCAATCACTTAAATCTTTCTTGAACGACAGTTAATGCTCATTCATAGTCGGGAAGACATTTCATGCAGGGAAAATCAACATCCCAACAGCAGTAAGCCAACTGGGCAGCTGAAGTGTAAAAAGATCAAGTTGAGCTAAACGTTTAGTGAATTCTTGAGTACCTACTTATTTAATTCAGTCAAGTAATCTTTGCCCAGCACCTTTGAAGTCAAAACTATGGAATACATCTGCTTGGTCTTTAAACTTTGCCAGAATACAGTTCTTTCCATGTGAGGAAAGTGAGTAGATCATTCAGCACCTCAAGGAAAGAAAATGACAGCCAAAATGTCAAAATAGGTGGCTCCAATTTAGCAGCTGCAAATATTTGTCTAGGCTTTTGATATTGTTTCCTTACTGAAATTCTTATAGTTTCTTACAGTGAGGCATAGAACCTATAATGTCAATAGGAACTTCAGAGCTAGGGTAACTCAAGTCCATTGTATTTGAAAGGTCTGGAAGACAGCCAGAACACAGTGTCATCTATCTGTTACATAAATAAATCCGTGCTTTTCTTCCATTTGTCCCTCTTTAGCACAGCATATGAGTTTTTCAGGTTTTCCAGCACTCAGACTGAATGTGCTGGCTAGCATGTATTTTTAGTTATATATATGCACCACCTCTTGAGATCCTTCTACTGAGCTTAGTGCTTTTATGAATGGGTTGGTTTTGGTTTGTTTGTTTGTTTGTTTTTTTAATTTCTCAACAAAATTTTGTGCTGAGACCATTTTTTTAGTTGTTTATCAAATTGCTCCCCTTGTTTTATTCAACTGTGGTTATGGCTTAGTCTTTCAAATATAATCTAATGGATTCTGTGAAATAATAAAAAATTGTTTCTCATACATTGTTAATTTTGACCCCACTGTCTATAGTACACGGTTTCATTTTTTAATCTGTAAGATTTGCATTCCTGTTAAGTGATGTAGCAAAAATCAATGAAGAATATAGTAATTACCTTCATTTGAATGCATACACTAATGACTGATAATTTATTCTCATGCAGTAGCAAATGAGTATAACTGACATTAAAATACTGCATTATTGTGTTAAATCTGTGATTTCTCACAGAAACTCATTATATTCCTGTGTATTTCACCTACAAGGTTTAGATTTATTATTTATGAATTTGATTCCTCCTTCAACATAAAATATTAAGAATGGTTCTATAAGTCACTGAGGGAAAGAATCCATTTTCATCCAAGATATACAAAAGAGCAAAACAAAAGAAAATGAAAACACTGGCAAAACACACTTTTGGCTTGAGAGTTGAAATTTTTTCCTAATTTTTTGGCAAGAACTTGAAAAATGAACATATTTAGTTAGTTTTATTTAGCCATCATATTATTAAATTGCTAAAACAGACTGATGTCTAAACCTATCATTTTTCAAGGATTCTCTGCTTTCTCACTTTCATTATCAAGGTCATGGACGGGTTTTGCTGCTGTTTATCATGCTCCAGGAATACAGTGATTGCCTGATGAATAAAATCAGAAGAATGGCAGGCATGGAGTTAGACCTTTGGAAAGGGGTATGTACTTCATTTAGCAAGGCTATCAGCTATTCCCAAGGCTCAGATGATTGCAGCAGAATTTGGCTTTGTTCCAAAGCAAAGAATTGAGAGGACTTAAAAGCAGCATGGTTCAGTGCTGTCTTGCTGCCTGAAACTGCCACTCCACTGCAGCTTGTCCACACTCTCAGTAATTGACAAAAGATCATGCAACATTTGACTGCTTTCTCCCTTCCAGACTAAAAAGGAGAAAATTGAATAGTGTTTTTGCTTAAGTACCTCCTGGTTAAAAGTAAGGCAGGTTATGGGAAAAGGAGCTCTAGTTCCTTTATAGTCCATGCTGTGTGTCCAGCAGCTCCATTTTTGCTTTATCAGAATTAATTCAACTTCTCACAGAGGTACAAAGCAGAAAACCTGTAAAAGGATTAATATCATTGTATTCAAATAGAACTCAATTATAGACTTTGGTGTTTGAAACCGAGTGAGTTTAATGATAACAAAAAGGAACAATTATGACTAGGTAGTATCCTCCACTTCTGTCCCTATTGGTGTTGGTCATCCTTGCTGGCTGCATCAGCCTAACAGATACTAGAGAACCATAAGTTTTGAAGATGCTCTGAATCTCTGGTTGTTTCTTAGATTCATCCTTTGCCTAGTGTCAGTGCCAGCCTGATGTCCATTGTGCCCATGAAGGCAGCCCGAGCTCAGCCTGCCCCTGTGACACCAAGTTTCTGCACTGTAGGGCAAAATCAGCATCTCATATTGTCATGCACTGCTGCTGGGCTCTGTGTCAGCCACTAAAATTCTGAAAATAAATGCCATTACTGCAGATGCTCTTGAAAGTAAGTGTACATTTTTGGCATTGCATGGATGGGATCAAAATAGACCAAAATTGGAAGGGCCTGCCTAATCTCGTTCTCCTTTTCACATTGCTACAGTCTTACAACTTTGTAGGGTGCCACACCAATATCTCCTTATCTGCACTGTGTCAGAGGGCTATCAGTCAAAACAATTACGTAAAAAATAGTTATGCAAAAATGTAGCAGTTAGAAATAGCCCTATAACAACCTCAATATCTATAAATGTAACAGATTTTTTTAGTTTATATTGGTATAATTAGTATACATTTTGCTATACAGTACTCAAGATTCACCCTCTATAGTCATGGAAATTAGTGGTTTAATTACTCTTAATATACCTAGAGCCAAGATTTAACTTTTTGCAACATACTTGATAGCTTATTGCCTACAACTTCTTATCAGGAACATTTATGAAACAGGTTAACAGGGTTATAACTTCAGTCATAGTCATAAGATACTGAAATGAAACGGGTCTGAGAAAATATCTTATGTTAAAATCTGTTATGAACTCTCTTCAGAAGAATAAATTAGTAATACCTTCAATTTTTCATTGTATCACCTCTCATAATGCATTTGAAAAAGACAGAAACAAGTTGTTTTATCTAAAGTTCCTCAACTGCCATCAGGTAATTTTGAAAATTATAAAATATGACACTAATGTGATTAATGCATGCATTTTGTAAACAAATCAATTAAAAATAAAGCTGAGTAGTAGTTAAAATTCATGATAATTAAAAACATTCATTAACACTGCACAGCTGAGGACACTAGATAAAGGTCTGAGGAGCTGCTTAGATTTCATTCAAACCCCTGCTACTGAGTCTTTTCTAAATAATTATTTGCTATGAATTTACAGAATAGATCCTAATGTCCTTAAATCTCCTAAAATTTTAACTTACACTGTTTTCCTTAGTTTGTTTTGCTATTAAATGTAAGAACAGGAAAGTGTGGGCTGTTAAGTGCCATTTCAATGTCAAAAGAGAAATCTGAAATGGGTATTATTCCTAAGAAAACTGATAACATCAGATTCAAAAATCCAGAAACAATCTTGTTGCTACACTACTTTAGCATAATGAAAACTGTCAGAGCAGCATCTGTTGTGTTTTAGAGCCTGAGTGGAGATATTTTCCTGCTACCTCTGATTGATAGTGGAGATCCATCACTCAGTATAGAGTCTGAGCATGGCTAAATGCATTTTACTGGTATCTTATTCTCCCTTAGCTGACAAGGGCTAAGGCAAACACAGTGACTTATAAACATGATGCTTAACTTGAAAATAAGCTCTGTGGTTTTTAGAAGTTTTTATTCAGTTTTGGATTTTTTTGTCAGTGTTCTGTTTGGGGTTTTTTGTTTGTTTAACTGGTTGTTTTTGTTTCATTAGTTTGGTTTGGTTTTCATTCTTGTCTTTTTCTAAGAGGGCATGATTACTCAAGAAAAGTAAAACTTAACCATTAAATATTTTTGGATGGACAATGTGAAAGGAGATTGTAGCAAGGTGGAAGTCAAAATCTTGAAGGGAAATGGACTAGAAGTAGAAATAGCAGGAAGGTATGGAAAAACATATGAAAATGAGTCAGGAGAAAGAAATTCCCAAAACTAGCATAGGAAGAGCCAGATACCCAACCTTTTATTTATTTCTATTAAATCTCAGTTCCTTTTTAAAAGAAGACTTGCTGTACTCAAACATGCTACTTGACAAGGAATAAGGTGAAGCTGAGGTGTGAAGCAGTCCAGACTAGATCATCCAGTAGCCTATTAACAGTTCTAACCTTTATAACACTAAGAAATAGTCTGTTACTATGTTCTTTTTTGTCTCATTAGCATTGAAAAAAGAGTATATGCTTGGCATTCAGCAATGCACTTCAGGACAGAAGAAAATTAAGAACATTTTGTGGTAAAGGGACAGTTGCAAATGTGCAGCTTCTTGTTCACAATGGATGATGGCCTGGAAGGAATGCAAAACTTGGGAAAAACAAGTTGCCTCTTGCATATTTCCATGAAGGCAGAAGATCACTCTTTTCTATTGCCACTGGATTTAGGATACAGCATGTATTGAGCTATTGTACATTTTGTCCTGAGGTAGCAGAAATTATAATCCCTTGGATTTGATAGTTTCTATCTATCTGTATAGTAAATAGCTCCTTTGATATATTACAAAATAGAGTACAGCAGGACTTGTTCAATGTTTTGAATTACCAACAAAGCAGACTTGGACTGATCTGAAAAACGTTCTTTGTTCTATTTATCTTTTCAATAAATCACAATGCAGTACTCAACATAGCAACTCTATTTGATGTCAATGTGCTTTGCCTTCTTTCATAAACCTACAGTATGTCAAAATTTGCTGAACATGCTAATTTGGGATCTGTAATAATTGATTGTCTAGAAAAAAAATACAAACTGAAAATCACATTTGACAACTAACAGAGCCATTTCAGTACAACACCACCAACAAAGGAGAAGGCTAAATTCAGCCTTTCCCTAGTATGGAGTGAGGTAACTGAAGACATTGGAGCTGTCTTCAGTTTATTTATATTGGTATAAAAATAACAGGCCTGAACATGGACATTAACGTCTGATATTACATGAATAATCATTTGCAGGTTTTCTGATTGATAGAAGGATAATAAAGCTGTGCCTACTCCTGTTTCTTATAGACATTGTGGAGGGGTTTTAAATTCAGGTAGTAAGAACATATACTACAATTACAGGAAGGGCAAGATACCTTCAGGTATTCATGACACTCATTTTATTTTTATCTCAGTGGAATAAACTGTTTATCTTCTAACTGAAATATAAAACTATATAGGCAGAAGACACATTACTAAAAATCTATTTAACTGAATGTTTTCTCTGACATTCAGAGGGAATTTAATGATTTATAAGTAAAACAGATTTAAAGAAGGCCCTAACCTTGTTGACAATCCAAGCCAACAAGAAGCTAATACATACTATTGCAAGTTACTGACATCAAAAAAAGTAACAAAAAACTCCAACCACCCAAAAAAACTCTTAAAAAAGTAATATATTTACTTGACAAGAAGAATTCCATTAATAAAAACAATAGATAGCATTTCTGGTTTTGTTCAATAAGGAACCTTAAACTATTAAAAAAATTGTAGTTTTCAGGACTTACATGTTCTCTTTTCCAGTTATCTGAATTTATTATATGTATTTTCAATATATCCGTTATCTGGTAGTATCCATCATGTGCTATATATACCTTTTCTAAGAATATATGTATATATATCACTGCTATTGTGGGCACAAATCATTACTGATAAAAGAGGAAAGGAAGAAAGTGAAAAGCAAGAACGGAATGTTAAAATGTACAGGTCACAGTGTTCTTTGTTGTTGACTTGGAAAAATCTTTAGAAGACAAGGAAAATACTAGCAACACTAAGATGAAGACACAAGTATTATATTCTTCTGAGGTATAAAACATAATCAAAGTGAAGCTCCATTTGTACACAGAACTTTAGATAAACTGAGTATTTAAATGAAATAAAATTAACCCTTGTCTTATGATACTATTTTAATTTAATTGTAGAGCAGATAGGATCAAGTTATTATACCACTGAGACGTTATCTCTTGAGGGATGAGTTCTGTTGGCAGCTGCAGTATGATCAGTATTGGCATGATAAGATGCGTCCAATATTCATGGTTTAATTTCCATTTAGCACCACAGCATCCGTTTGAATCATATTTTATCTATAACTGTGCTCAGACTTGTTCTTCAATGATACCAAACTGGATGGGAAAGCAGACACTTCAGAAAGGAGAACCCTCTGCAGGAAGATCTGGATAGGCTGGAAAAGTGGAATAACAAGAACTTTATGAAGTTCAACAAGTCCAAATTTAAGGTCTTGCAACTGGGAAAACATAATCCAGGAGTGCAGCACAGGTTGGGATCTACCTGGCTGGGGAGCAGCTCTGTGGAAGGGGGCTTGGGAGTCCTGGTGGACAAGCTCAATATGAGCAGTGTGCTGCTGCAGCAAGGAGAGCCAACAGGATGCTGGGGTGCATCAAGAAGGGCACCAGTAGCAGAGTTAAAGATGCCATTATCCTACTAGTCAGTGCTTTTCAGGACACACCTGGTGTGCTGCATTCAGTTTTGGTCCCTGTTATACCTAAAAATGTGGAAAGGCTGGAGTGAGTCCAGAGAAGGGCCACAAAGATGGTAAAAGGGCTGGGAAGCCTGACACATGAGGAACAGCTCAGAGAACTGGATTTATTCAGCCTTGAGAAAAGAAGGCTCAGTGGACACCTTATCAGCAGGCTCCACTGTTTAAAGAGGGGAAACTTACATTTTATGAGGAGATACATGAAAGAGAAAAGGGAGAATGAGTGCAAGTTACTCCTGGGGAGATTCCAATTGATCAGAAGAGGAAAATATTTCACAATAAGAACAATCAATAATCGGAATAACCTTTGAATGGAACAAGTGGCTTCTCTTAATGTTGGACACACTTAAGATCCAGATGAACAGGTTTCTGGGCTGTCCTGCCCAGATCGTGCTTTTGCCAAGAAAGATTGAACCAGATGATCCTTCATGTCCCTTCCCAATGGGTATTCCATGATTCTATGACACATTTTGCTTTAAAGGTAATTGAGATCAGTGGCTCTTTACAGCAGTCACTGCATACTGTCACTAGTTTGCAAGCACTGAGAGCTATTGAAGGCTGTTGCCTTTATGTGTATTTGCCATCCATGCCATTTCTGACAATACTTATTCACAAATCTAAAATTTTCTCTTGTTCAAATATGACAGGTCATGATGGGTTCAGATGACACTGAGCATTACATTTGCTCTGTCACAGAGCTGTGCATGAAGGAAGAAAGCAATTTTCTTGACACCATGAAAGCCTTTTTTAGCAGAGATTATTAAGATATCTGTACACTGTAAGAAAGGAAGAGTCAAGGTTCACAGTCTTATTTGGCTTTTATCAGTATAAGCTGAAGTTAAGCATCAAATGCATGAACATTAGTGCAGTTTTCTGTGTTTGTGGATGTAAGAGCTGCTCACAGGCTCACCACATTTGAAAAGTCCACTGTCAGTCAAAGGCACCAGAGGAGATAATGAACCATGCAAAAAATCCATCTGGACAAAAATTAAGGCATAACTCCTCCATTTACCCTGAGAAATGTGCTAATGGGGCACAAGTGTGTCACTCTGAAACATTGTGTGGTGGCCTTTTTAGAAACTGGTCAGAGGACAAATAAGGAGCTTTGGTCATGCTATTTCCAGCGTAGGAAATACAGGAAAAGATAGTCAGGGGAAAAAAAATCGGGTTGTATTCATAAAAAACATTCACTTGCAAGGCAATGCCAGTGGTGTGCCAGCAATATACAAAACAGAAAATGTAAGGATTATTGCCTCAGCAATGCTGCTACTTAGAGTGCCCAATTTTGTTTTTTAATAAGCTCATTTTTTAATAAGACGTATATTAATTCATAAGAGTCCAGGGTCCTCAAGCTAAAAAAAGTTATTAATGTCTTTTTTACAAGATAAATGAATGATCAGATTTTGGTCTAATAAGTCACCAAATTGTAAATTTATTTAGTGCATTTACTGTTCCTATTGTATCTTTGAACAAAGATAAAATCAGTCAGGAACAATACCAGTATATTAACTCACAAATTAAGGCAAATGACACAATCAGTGAGCTCTCAGAACTAGGTTCCCCTTTGTCTTAGTATTCCCAATAATTTCAAGACAGATAATTTTTAAATATCCTCAAATAGGTTTGTTTTTTTTTTTTAACTACAAGAGTTAAAAAAAATTTAAACAGCACTTGTCTTATAGTTCAGGAAAATAGGGATTTTCTGCCATGTGTTCTGATATAAGGTTGTGCTAGAAATACTTGAACCACTTGTAATAAAATACCTTTTAGTTGAAAAGAAATAATTCTAAAACTTTTTTTCTTAATTTAAATTAAGGAAAAAATATGAAGTCTGAATAGTTTTAGTTAAGCCCAAAATACCATAATGCCATGGTCTTTTTCAACATATTTTGTGCGATGTTAATTAAAACTAATCTGTTCTCTGCTAGGTATCTGCAAGTTCTTGCTCAAACTACGTGTAGAAACTAGCCAAATTTTGAAAATATAAACATAAGAATAAGTTTTCTTGTGATGATGCTTCCTGCCAAACTCAGTTTATTCCATTGTCCCAATATGAGGCCACACATTATTTTCTTTTTACCCAAAATGATTGCTATTAATTTTGTTATTTATTTAAAAAGAATTATCATATGTACATCAGAGTACTATGCCAGCCAGGTCTGATTCACTGTTTATTCCACTTTGACCAGGACTAGGACTAGTGATCTTGCTAGGTCCCTTCTAACCTGACTGGTGAGCTGACAATATGACTCATTAACCCTGCAAGCCTCTGCAGAATCAATTAGAAACATTACTCTTGTCCCACTAGTCAAATGAGGAATCCAAAGACTTAGGGTGATGGCAGTCCTTTTCAAAGCCATGTTTTAGTCCCTAAAGTTCATCTCTACGCATTCAGAAAGACAGTGGTGCACACAGACAGTTTAGGAATATTTTATAGAAAACTCTAAGAAATAAAGGCTTTCAGATGATTATCCAGAAGTCTTTATCTCCATTGAACTGAACTTTGGAACATATATGTACTTAGTAAGAAGCAATGTTAAAAGACTCTTCCAAGGTTAAACAAAAAAAGCAAGCAAAAGCGTCCAACCTGAAAATACTGAGACATAGAAACAGTGATTTGATATCAGTCATTTGCCAGAATTCTATTCTCAAATTTAGCCTCAATTTCTGTGGCAGTATCACTGGAAGTAGTAGAAAGGTACATGTCTCTCCCCATCCCTTATGAGATTGTCAAGCAATCTCAGTGATTCTTGCAATGCTAAGCTTCTTTCTTACTGGTATGGAACATTTCATCAATATCTAATCTAGTGTATACATCTTTTATTAAAGTTTTTTTTTTTGTTTCAGTTTAAGAGCTGTTATGATCAGTGTAAAATAAGCCATAAAGACAAGCAAAGGAGCATGGAATTGGCTGAAAGAGGTAGTTATTCTGTATTCTCAGTGTATTGTTCATTCAATTACATAGGAAAAAAATAATAAGAACTTGATGGCATTTACTAAAAACAGTACACACATCTCCTCTATTATAGTAGCAATAAAAGCCTATGATCAGATGCATAGCGTAACATATATATATATAAAATAAATAATGTAATTTTCACATTTTAATACAAATAC